>JAABOM020089301.1:0-29202 GCA_011800125.2 Solanum clarkiae | reverse complement strand
GATGGAGACTTGAAGCTTGAATGAGAACCTTAAGATCCGGATGAGTTTTGAGACTTGAAATTAGGAGATGAAATATTTTCTAAATGTTTGAGAGAGTATTTGGGAATATCTTGAATGATATGAGGGTGAAATAAGACTAAGTATAGGTATTTTCACGTGTGGGAAGGCTTAGGCCCAAGACCCCAAAGCCTTGGACCGGACAAGAAAAACTGTGCAAAAATTACACAGGGGCATGTTGCGCCACAAACGCGCACCACTCACTGAAATTCGACACTTCGAAATTTGGAATTGTGAATCATTTCACTCTAAAATCGGGGTTGGACCCATTTCCCACTCAATTTGACCCCTGACCCTGAACAAGAATATGAAGTCAAAATTTTGATATCACGCACGGATTTTGAGTTATATGAAAATTATGATTTTAGACAATTTCGAGGCACATTTTTGGGCACTTTTTGGGTTGTTTCATTATTGGAATTGTTGAACTAAGTGCTTGTGAAATATGAACTCAAATGATGAGTAATCCTAAGTTATGATGATAAGAGATTATTGAAAGAAACGTGCCATGTTATGATGATATTACTATATAATGTGTTGATGATGAATCAAGTGTTGAAAGAACAATGATAGTGTCACGCCCCGAGCCTACACCCTGGGCGTGGCCGGCACTCAAAAATCATTTTTGGTCCCAAGCTAACTACTTGACCTAACTAATTTACTCAGCGAAAGACATTAGCATCATAATGAATTAGAATGAGCTCAGAATTCATGAACTCAAACTTACAATTATAATATATACAATTTGACTCAAAATCTTTCAAATGACTTCAAGAAAATAAGTCGAACAATATCTTTCTAGTCTATTAAGCCTCTAAAATACTGACTCAGAACTAGGTATCGAAGTAGGCTTATGGCTACCTCAACTGAATAAATACAAACTGAATATCTCCTCCGAGTGCAAAGAGGTCTTACCGACCACTGATGAGGACTGCCTTACTGAATGTCTGCTATCATGAGTATCTGAATTTGCATCATAAAATGATGTAGCGCCAAAGGACGTTAGTATGTGGAATGTACTGTATGTAAGATGGTCAAAAAGTACTAAGAATAGGATACTCAATCTTAAAACTGAACTTTGAGATAGCTCAATTGAAAAAAGTATGTCGTGCAAGTAAAACATATTTTTTAAACGCATTTAAAAGTGCAACTCAATATAAAAGAAATACTTACTTTAATGCATTAATTATCACAACTAAAAATATATAAAAATAGAACACACAAATGATTAGCTCTGTAAATAGCTCAACTCAATTAAATATGCAACATAATAAAAGAAACTACTTTAATAAAAAATAATAAATCTTCGTGTATAATATAATAATTTTTTACTTCTTGGGGAGTTTATCTAACCTACAATCATCACTATGAGTGTCATGATGATACAACGTCTTGTCCATGCTGCCAGAGTTATCTCATAGTTTGCCTGGGTAAGGGATAAAAACTAGGGGAATGGATCCATCCCAAAACTAGGTCATTTCAGTGGCAATGAGGAGTTGTACTTTTGGTACAATCCTTTCCTACACCAACTACGTAGTTTATGAGTTCAAGTTATTATTACTCTCACTTATATCAGTGCTCAATATTACTCCCAAAATAACTTTTTATAATGCTCATACTTAAAAAAATATAATCTTCTCTAGGTATTACTTTTCTGCTTTTGTTTTGGGACTTAGCCCAACTTAGCATTCTCTTAACTTTTCTGAAAACTGTCTAAAATTATAGGTTTAGTGCTTAACTGTTCATAAAATACTTATGCTAATATTTTTCTTATGTTTGAAGCAAGAATTGAAAATTCATAGATTCTCGTAGTGACTTTAGGGTTTAACTAGTTTAATAATTAAAAATAGTATCTCAACTTAAGACCCCAATTTAGTAGAAAAATTTAAAAAATTTCATGCTTTTCTTAAAAAAGAAATAGCATAAACAAGAACCATTACTTATAATGAAGAAATCTTGTTATCAACTAATAATTTGGTACTTGGAGAAACTAGTAGTTGCATGATGGTAAAATAACGTTGGAAGATTTTGGTAGACATTACGTACATAAACTTGATTTAGAAAATTATGAATCTTAATATCAATTAATGCATGGGAAAAATCATGATCATTAACTCAACTAAGATTCATGGAAAAGTAGCCACGAATAGTAATTCTAACAATAAAATAATAGTAACTTTAATACATAATTATGTAGAACTTAATAGAAGAAGAATTGATTCAATTGTAATTAAATAACTAGGTTTTTACCCAATACAATACTCATTAAAAATAGAAACTTAGATGTGGGGTGCGTGGATAAACTTAATCCAATGCTATGATAGTTTTACATACTCGGAAAGTTGATATTACAATTGAAATTTGATGAATACTTGTTTTCTTTAAGAAAATCTTTGATCTTGGAACTTTGATGCTTGTTCTTGAGAAAAGAAATTCTCTTTGTAGTTCCCTTAGAGCTGAAGAACTTGAAAAAAATATTGGTTGAATGACTTCTCTTTGATTCTTGAATTCTTGACTTAGAATCTTTAGAGTTCTTGATGAATAACCCTAATTCTTGAAAAAGAAGAATAAAAAAAATCCTTTTTTGGAATTCTCAAATTCATTTTCTCGAAACCTTAGGTTATAATTTAAGATTTTCTTAAAGATTCATGAATATATGGAGAAATCTAGATTGGGAAGCTTGAAATTTATGAAGAATAACTTACCTTGATAATGGATCTTGAAAGCTAATTCTATTTTGATGATTTTCTTGATGATTCATGAGTGTTTATGTTTAAGAGTGAAGGAGAGGGTTTTATTTATGAAAAAACTGATTTTCGTGTGTTTTGGGACATCAAATTTAACCCCAAAAGGTCATAGAATCAAAATACCCTCATAAAATAATAAAAATATGTCATTAACTTGTCTAGAAGGGTCTGCGTCTAGTCCGCGACGCGAAACTATCACGGACTTTGGATAACTCTTCACTTTTCTAGTAAATTGGTTAGAACTTTTTACTCCGGACTCCGATTAAGGCGAAATTGGATGCGTCGGAAAGATAATTCAAAGAGCTTTAATTTGGTATATTATGGGCTACCTAAATCTTTATATTAAGAAGATATGATCATTTTAAGATGACTCTTCTATTAACTCAATACGAAAACTTAGCCGGTAAAAATTCTTTGGACTTGACTTGATGTAAAAGATTCCTTATGACTATAAATCACTTTTAATATACTTTAAATACTTAATAATTGATTCTAACATGTATATACAACTTAAAAGTCATTGATCCATGATCTTAGACATATTTATACACCAAATTAGCTAAAAATACCCATAAATAGAGCCTAGTTAGAGGGTAAATTCGTAGAGTCTAGGTGTTTTTAGTTTGATTTCTCTTATTTTGCTAATACATGACCAAGTGTGCCGTTTGGTTGTGTTTTTTCAGGTTTAGATTGAATTATGCTAGTCCAAAGTCACACCCGGATCTGAACGAAGAACACAATCCAAAATTTAGAGGAGAGAAGTCAATTAACTTAGAAAAAATACTCAAGTGTGCATCACAGCAAGCTGAAAAGGAAGAAAAAAGGCGCGAAGCAATGAAAAGTTGCACAATCCGCGATGTAGACTTGTGCAAGAATGAGTCAGATTGGTCCAGTCAGCAAAATCGTGCGAAATCCAATCAAAACAGGCAATCCGCATCATAGACTTGATGGATTCGAAGGGAAAAATTGAGTTACGAGATTTTAAGTTATATTTTATTCAAAACTTTAGGTTTTCATATCTAGTTTTGGGGACAAGAACTTGGAGAAACGCTAAGAACTCTTTTTAAGGCTACTTTGGTTAGTTTTTACCTTGGTTTCTTGATTGTTAATGCTTTCTAGTCCATTCAGATGTATGTAGTTACTATGAGTGGCTAATTCTCCATATTCTGAGGTTGTAGCCATAGAAAATGTTTAGTTCTTGAGTTTTGACATTTATGAATGGGTTTTCTTCTAGAATACTCCTACATTACTTTTATCTATACTTCAGAGTCTGGCCAACTATGGGGTAAATTTGTTGTTCATTCTGGATTCGAGAGATATTGGAATGAATATAACACAGTAATATAAGGAGCTTGTTTGACTAGAAATTAGGTTGATTCGTGTAAGGGAGACCCGTGACAACTACCCTTACACCTAGCTTGATTCATAATATGGGAAGATAATGTTAAAATACTTTTATTGATCTGTCTATTCTCGCTCAATGATATAGTTAGGCAGTCAATAATGGTAGGTCGGTAGAGGTGTGCAAACCTGTTTAGGTAATTTTAACCCCGTTAATCAGTTGTCAGAAACCTAGACATAGGTGCAAACTTTGAGACTAAAATGGCGTCGCTAAAGTTATAATCCCGGAATTGCTCTTTAATTGATATTTAACAACAAAAACCAGTTTAGTGTAGAAGGTTAATTAGTTATTTAATTTCTTTTCACAAATCTCTTCAGTATTTTACTAAAAGCACTTCAAACATTATAGCTTGGATTGTTTGCCAATTTCTTTTAATTTCCTTGAATTTGACATCCCGTCCCCTTAATCAGGGCTATTATATTACTTGTTAGACCACATACACTTGCGCATGCTGGGGAACAATGAGTTTTTGGCGCCATTACTGGGGATTTGAAGTTGAATTGGTTGATTTCCTGAGTTGTTTTGTTTGTGGGGTTCGCTACATTGGATCTTAGTTGTGCTATTTTTGCAGGTGATTGGCTACTAAACTGGAAGATTAGGATTCTTGCTTTCATCAATCGAAGATGAGAGCAGGGGTCTTCTTCCAAACGCTGCTGATTAAACTCATTAGACAAGAGGATCAAAAAGATAATAAAGACTGATCCTGTTGGAGAGGAATGGTGGACGGAAATCAACCTGCACCACTAGCACCTAGACCACCAGCACTAAGGCCGGTTCAGGAGGTGGCAATCCCGAGAACTACTAATGTCACTAGCTGTTTCCTTAAGCCGGAGCCCGATGGTCGGTGGGAACTTAAGCAAAACATGGTCCAGTTACTATACTTAACTTGACAGTTCACCGGCTACCACATGAAGACCCACAAGTCTATCTTCAGAACATTTTGGAGAATACTGATACTTTCATCCCCATGGGGGTGAACATAGACTATGTGAGGGTGACTTTGTTTCCTTTCTCACTATTGGGGGAACCATGAAGGTGGCTGCAAATTGAGCCACCCAACTCTATCACTTCTTGGGAAGATCTTGCTCACAAGCTCCTTACACGATTCTTCTCATCTGGCAAGATAGCCAAACTCAGGAGTGAGATTCTGAGCTTCAAGCAAAAGTTTAGAGAAAATTTGTATCAAGCTTGGGATAGGTTTAAAATTCTTATGATAAATTGTCCCCATCATTGTCAGGCTAACGAGGTGTTGGTCCATACCTTCATTGAGGGCTTGGAACCCAATACCAAGATTCCTTTTGATTCTCCTGCAGGTGAACATACATTGGAGAATATATGTGATGAATTGTATATGCTTCTCAATTGGATTGCACAAGGAAATCTTGAGTGGAATGGAGGATCAAGATGATGGGTAGTCCAAAAGTAGGCCGGTGTATTGGAGATCGATGCTATAACTATCCTACAGGCTCAGATGTCAGCCATAAAGAACATGATGACCACTCACTTCAAAAACATGGCTTTGGGCCCGCAACAACAAACACCGGTGGCCATGGGTCAACAACCAGCCCCAGTATATGGTACAATAGCAGCAGAATGGCTGGTCTGATATTTGTGGGGGAGGTGACCACACTGCTGAGTTTTGTGGAGCTAATCCAGAAGTGGTAAATTTTATGGATAATGCCAACAGAGGTGGCTATCAAGCCTTCGGGAACTCATATAACCCGAATTAGAGGGACCACCCTAACTTCTCTTGGGGTGGTAATCAGCAAAACCAAGGGCCACCTAAGCGGAGACCACAGGGTGGCAATGCCTACTACAATTAGCAGATGAAGCAGCCTGCAAAGCAGGCTAACGAAAAAAATATGACTGATAGTGAGGTGCTGAGGCATATTCTGGCAAACCAAAATAGACAAGAAGAGGATATTCAAAGGAACAAGCAAGGTCTCCAGAATTTGGAGAGACAATTGGGGTAGCTAGCTAGCACTATGTACTCTAGGCCTCAAGGAGGCTTGCAGGTACCACTGACCCCAACCCGAAACAAGTTAATGTAGTCAACACAAGAAGTGGGAGGCCATTGACTGAGTTGGTCCCGAAGAAGAAAGATGGGGCTGAATAAAGCACTGCACAGAATAATGAGGTTGGCAATCCCAACTCAACTGTTGATGAGGTAACTCTACTGCCTATACCTCCCCTTCCATTTCCACAAAATCTGAGAAAGAATAAGGAGGATGACTATTTCTAGAAATTCATCGGGCTCCTAAAATAGGTACAAATTAACTTACCTTTGATTGATGTTTTGCAAGAGATCTCGAAGTATGCCAAATATGTAAAGGACATTGTTGCCAACAAGAACAAATTGGCTAAATATTAGACTGTGGCACTCACAGAGGCCTGCAGCTCCAGGATTCTTAACAGATCTCACTTGCCAGCTGAGTTGAAGGATCCTGGGAGCTTTACCATGCAAGTAACCATTGGGAATTTCCTAAATACAAGAGGCTTGTGTGATCTGGGTGCAAGTATCAACATCATGCCAAGTTCTACGTTCTTGATGTGGGGGCTTGGGAGATCGAAGACCACCACCACCATCTTACAATTAGCGGATCATTCCGTGGAAAGGCCAAATGATGTGATTGAGGATGCCTTAGTCTAAGTGGGATCCCTCATTTTCTCCATGGACTTTGTCATCTTAGATTTTGAACCGTACGCTGAGGTCCTATTCATTCTTGGGCACCAATTCCTAGCTATAGGAGGGGCATTAATTAATGTAGCAGCAGGGAGGCTCACCATAAGAGCCCATGACAAAGTTGAGATGTTTGATTTCTATAAAGCGATGAAGCTGCTAGCTGCATATGAAGATTTGGCAGCCATCACAGTGATAGATACTGTGGATGCAGTGAGCCAAGTGGAGATTACAGACCCACTAGCCAGAGTGTTACTGAATCAAGGGCTAGTGAATGATGCAGAGGCTAGAGAAATCGGAAGTGTGCTGAATACTCACAATGTCAGCATGCTAAAGAAAGTAGTTGAGCCATTAAACAAGTTGTTAGGACCACCACCCAAACCTTCAGTTGAAGAAGCTCCTTAGCTTGAGTAAAAGCTGTTTCCGTCACATCTCAGGTATGAATTTTTTGGTGAAAATAATACTTTACATTTTAATATTGTCTACTTTATTGACTGCAGCCTAGGTCGATGCTGTTATGGCTGTTCTAAAGAAGAGGAAGAGAGCAATAGGTTGGCAAATGTCAGACATCCATGGCATTAGTCCAGCCCTGTGCATGCACAGGATTTTCATGGAAGAAGGTCACAACCAAGTGGCCCAACCACAGAGGAGATTAAATCCAATCATGAAATAGATAGTAAAGAAATAAGTGATCAAGTGGTTGGATGTGTGAATCATCTTCCCCATCTCAGACAACAAGTGGGTAAGTTCAGTGCAATGTGTATGTAAGAAAGGGGGATGACGGTTATCACCAATGATAAGAATGAGATGATCCCAACTAGAATAGTGATAGGGTGGCATATCTATATGGATTATAGAAAGTTGAATGATGCCACCCGAAAAGACCAGTACTAGTGTCCTTCATCGATTAGATGCTGGAGAGAATTACTGAACTAGAATACTACTGCTTTCTGGATGGGTACTTGGGGTTCAACCAAATCACTATTGCGGCCGAAGACCAAGAGAAGATGAGCTTCACATGTCCATATGGAACCTATGCTTTCAAAAACATGGCCTTTGGTTTGTGCAATGCACTAGGCACCTTCCAAAGGTGCATGATAGCCATATTCCATGACATGGTAGAGGACTTTGTAGAGGTGTTCATGGACGATTTCTGTGTCTTTGGTGAATCCTTTGAGATGTGTCTACAAAATCTAGACAAAGTGTTAGCAAGATGTGAGGAGACTAACCTCGTTCTTAACTGGGAGAAATGTCACTTTCTGGTTAAAAAGGGGATAGCCTTGGGGTACAAGGTATCCAAATACAGTTTAGAGGTGGACAGAGCAAAAATTGAGGTGATAGAGAAGCTACCTCCACCATTGTCAGTTAAGGGAGTCTGAAGTTTTTTAGGACATGTGGGGTTCTACCAAGATTTATTAAGGACTTCTCAAAAATTGCAAAGTCGTTGTGTGCTCTCCTGGAGAAAGAGGTACCTTTTAACTTTGATGCTTCTTGTTTGTAGGCTTTCGAGGAGTTGAAGAAGAAGCTAGTTGAGGCTCCAATATTGATAGCACCTGATTTGGGGCTCCCATTCAAGCTCATGTCTGATGTTAGTTATATGGCTATGGGTGCAGTGTTGGGGCAGTGCAGAGAGAAGGTGCTCCACTTCATATACTATGCCAGCAAAACTCTGGATGTAGCTTGAAACAACTACACAGTTACTGAGAAAGAGATGCCAGCACTAGTATATACTTTTGACAAGTTCAGATCATATTTGGTAGGCACCAATGTTATTGTGTTCACCGACCATGCTACAGTGAGATACTTGTTCAACAAGAAGGATGTAAA
Source organism: Solanum clarkiae (assembly GCA_011800125.2). Classification (NCBI taxonomy): domain Eukaryota; kingdom Viridiplantae; phylum Streptophyta; class Magnoliopsida; order Solanales; family Solanaceae; genus Solanum; species Solanum clarkiae. The sequence continues at coordinate 20,489 of JAABOM020089301.1, read as the reverse complement.
GCCCCGACTGATTAGATGGATCCTTTTGCTCCAAGAGTTTGACATCGAGATTAAGGATGGAAAGGGGTGTGATAACCATATTATTGATCATTTGTCCCGGTTGGAGAATGATGCTCACGTAGATGAGCAAATGCAGATAAAGAAAGAGTTCCCAAATGAGCAACTGCTAGCACTAGAAAAAGAAAGAGGCTGGCTCATGATGCAAAGGCTTAGATTTGGGATGAGACATATCTCTTCAAACAAGGGGCATAACGAATGGTGAGGAGATGTGTTCTTAAGGCGGAGATGCAGAAGATCTAAGAGAGGTGCCATGCTTCTCCTTATGGGGGCCATCATGGAGGTGAGTGGATAACTCATAATGTGCTGCAATCAGGTTTCTTCTGGCCCACTCTCTTCAAAGATGCTGCACAGTTTTTGAAGGCCTGCGATGCTTGTCAAAAGACCAGCACTATCTCAAGAAGGCATGAGATGCCCCTGAAAAATATCTTAAAGTTCGAAATCTTTGATGTTTGGGGGTATAGATTTCATGGGTCCATTCCCACCATCTTTGGACATCACTACATCTTGGTAGCAGTCAACTATGTTTCAAAATTGGTGGAAGTGGCAGTCAACATACCAATGACTCCAAGGTGGTAAGCAAGTTCTTAGAAAAGCACATCTTCACTCGATTTGGAACTCCAAGAGCCATCACTAGTGATGGGTGCACACATTTTCTTAACCAAACAGTGAAGAATCTTCTAGCTAAATATGACATAAGGCACAAGGTAGCTATAGCTTACCACCCACAAACAAGTGGACAAGTCAAGGTGTCAAATCGAGAGGTTAAGCAAATCTTGCAGAAAACTATGAATGCCACTAGGAAAGCTTGGCTATAAAGCTTAATGAAGCATTATGGAGATATCAACTAACTTACAAGACCCCAATCGACACATCTCCATACCGATTAGTGTATGGTAAAGCTTGTTATCTTCCAGTTGACCTCAAGCACCAAGCATATTAGGTAATCAAAAGGCTGAATCTAGAATCGGAGCTTGCTGGAAGAAAAAGGCTGGAACAGTTAGAGGAGTTGAAAGAATTTTGGCTCCAAGCATACAAGAGTGCAAAGCTTTACAAGGAAAAGACCAAACGATAGCACGATCGGCATATCATCAAGCGGAGTTTTGAGCCGGGCCAACAGGTACTTCTTTTTAATTCTCTTTGTAAACTATTTCTAGGAAAGCTAAGGTCAAAATGGAGTGGACCTTACGTGGTGGTATCCGTGACACCCCATGGGGTGATGGAGCTGAGGGACGAGACCTCCAACCAAACCTTTTTGGTAAACGGTCAACATGTCAAGCACTATTATGGTGAAGACACAAAGTAAATTTGAAGAGGTCATTGAGTTGGCCAATGATGAGTGATCACATGGTGCATCGTGCCATGACAGTAAATCAGATGCTGCATAGGAGGCAACCTGTGATGAAGTAATGATATTTAGTTTTGCTTTATTTTTATTTTTATATAAAAAAAAAGAAACCGGTAGAAAATTAATAAATTGCACCAAATGTAGGTCACCGATAGTGGCGTGTCGCGAACTCCACTGCATTTTTGTATAAACTTTTGCGTCCTTAATTTCTGATGATCCATTGGGTATTTTTTGTATTTGTTTGGCCAAATTAACTTATTTTAGTATTTTGTAGTATATTCAAGTGTTTGTAGAATTTTTCAAGGTCTGGAGCTTGAAAAAAATATTATTTTGAGCCCTAAAATAGTGGTTGTCCGCGCCAAGCACGCGACGCGCCTATGTTGCGGAGCACCACTATTTTTGGCGCCTAGGTAAGTCCAAAATTGCATAGAAAATAAGGGCCAGTCTGCGTTCACGTCGCGTCGCAGACACGTGTGCGACCCCGACCCCTATAAATTCCCCCCTCCCCCACCTATTTTTTTCCACTTTTTTTTGCAAAACCCGACCCCAAGCTCCTGCTTTTTAATTTTCTCTCATTCTTTCTCCTTTAAACATTGCAATTTCAAATTAATATGCATTGCATACCAAGATTCTTCAAGATTATCATTATCCCTTATGCATTCTTCAAGACAAGTGTTCTTCACTAATTTTTCTTTTTCTTTGTTAAGAGTTTGACTATTTTTTGTGCTCTTAGGGTGAAATCAAGCGGATGAACTTGTTTGTATTGATTATTCTTAGTTGGTTGTTGTTGGGTGTTAAGATTTTAGGCCTAATTTCTTAGATTAAAGAATTTTGTGGTTGATAGTTGTGGGTTGAAAACCAAGGTCGAAATTGGGGTTGAATTTGGGGAAAATTGGGGATTTTGTAATCTTGAACTTGAATTGTTAATAATGTGAAGGCATGTTGCTGGGTATTGCAAAATTCCAAGTGTGGGGTTGTTTGATTGAAGAATGATGCCTTGTTTTGGGCCCCCCATTCACTTGTGCTTGAATGTACTGTTTGAGGTGATTTGCTTGAAATTACTGCTGTAAACAGTATGTTGAACATTTGAATGATGTAAATGTTGATTGGAAGTGTTGGGGTGGTATTGTTGGCTTAAAATATGGAGTTATGCTGTCGAATTGTTGTCTAGTACCTTCTAATTCGTGGCTTGAATCTAAGTGTTGGGTCGTGTGTACGGTTAACGGTGTAGCACGAGCCTTGTTTTGTGCTTATGTGTTGAAGTTGTCTTGTTTTTATGTTTGTAGGTTCACATGGCTTCATGTGCACATAGAATAGGTCAAGCTACTGGGGCAGGGGCCTCAAGCACTAGACGAAGGGCTAGGGACATACCTGAGGTGCCCAAAGCGCCAGAGAGAAAGGGCCAGAAGGTTTGGTTTGGGCTTAAGGCCTTTGATTAGGATGGAAAGCACTGGTATCGCTCCTATATGAATAAAATTACTACCTAGATGTTCCTTTAGATGCGGATTGATTGGATACAGAGTATCCGCTTATAATCTAGCGCTACATGGAGTACCGACTAAACTTTTGATTCGAGAAGCCGCGGCATTACAACTTGAGTCTCGTTCTGGAATTCTATGTGAATATGCGAAAGGAGCTACAGACTCATGTTGTGACAGTTCGAGAGGTAGAGGTCAACATCTCTCCTATTGCTATCAATGGGGTCCTCGGCACCATAGATGTTTTTGCGAGCACCTTTAATGATCTCCAACTTCACCAACCGTACAAGGCCATCCGCCACACACTCGCCGGGGTAAATTCCACTGCTAAGTGGATTCGCCATGCTTATTAAGGCGACCATTAAGCATTTCCATTCACCCACATGAATAGGGAAGCTCGGGTCTGGGTTAAAATTGTGACCCACTCTTTTTTTTTGAGACAACACTTCACCGTTGTCATGAAAGATAGGGTGTATCTGGCTTATGCACTAATGACAAGGATGGAGATCAACTTTGGAGCTATCATCAGGTTTGTCATGCGGAACGTTAAGGTGCACAAAGGGTGCAGGTATGCTTTTGGCGGCCTTATCACTGAGCTTTTGTTGTCTTACAGGTGTAGCCACAGAGGAGGCAGACTATTGCTCGCGCATTGAGGCCCCCCATGTTGTCACAAACATTAAGGGGCCTGAGATGTCTATAGATAATATGCTCACCATCGTAGAGAGGAGCCACAGAGATGATCTGATCATCGCCCATATGTATATGCGCGAGATGCTGCGGCATAGGACCGGCGGACGCCCGTCCACACCAGAGGTGCTTAAGGAGGTTGAGGCCCGTTACCCTCTTAATGCCTATGCCATATGGTGTTGGGCATTGGGACTCAGTTTGTCGAGCCCGTTGAGGATGATATCCTCATAGACCTCAATGAGGTGCGTACTAGATCAGACACGAAGGATGATGAGATAGAGGAGGAGCCACTGTTGGTGTTTGGGAGAGTCTATGCTACCCAACCCTAAGGATTGAGCACTTTCTTCCCAATTCACAGGTTATGTATGGTTAGCATTGAGGGCAGTGCTAAGTTTAAGTGTGGGGTGCGGAGCATTCTGTTGAGTATGCTTTATTTCTGTTTAATTTGGCTTGTATTAAGACTTTATATTTCTTAGTTATGTTTCTTGTTTCTGTTAGACATCATTTTTATTTTTATTTGGTCTGTAATTATTAACTATGAGATGCTTGGATGTTATGTGAATGTGTAGCTATGCATTATTGTAGTGAAAATTACTTTTATCATGAGCCTTGTGGTTGTGTTTATGAATGGTAGTAGTAGTCATAGTTGAGTGATGGGGCCCTATAATGGACGGATGGATGATGACCGTCCTAAGGATATTAATCAAATTAAGTTTCATTTAGAGTATCGGTAGTTGTACAAACAAGCATTGTATGTCAAACATACGAACCTAGATAACTATCACTTGAACTCCTAGAAATCTAACACTTGAATCTTGTAAGTCACAAATGTATATATGCTTAATTTTGAATTCATGTGAATAATGTGATGGTGATTCTAGTGTTAGTCTTATGACGAGAGTGTGCCAGGAGTGAGTGACTATATTTGTAAATCTATGTTGCAATAGTTACTAGAACTTGCTAGTTTGTGGATTAGATTTGGTAGGAATTGGACTTAGAGGAAACGATATAGGTGTTTCTTTGGTAGCCCAATACTGTTAATCTTTGTATCCACCTTATGAAATCATCTTTAGTTTACCCTTTTGAGCTTTAGCCTTTTTCTTTGGTTAGCCACATTTCAAGCCAATCCCTTTTCTTTGTGTAATTAACAGTGTCTGATCCTAATTTCTAAGTGCTTTAGCATGATAAGTCCGAGGGAAGGGAACTCGAATGGACACCCAAAGGATAAGTAGTAGTGTAGTTAATAAGAGAAACATCAAAAATATTTTTTTAGCCCAAACCAATGCTGAGTGTGGGTCGCAGATCCATCGGACAGGGCTATTGGTTCTGAATAAAAAATTTAAATATTATATAGTGTTTAAAGTTTTTATACAGTATAGATGCAATAAAGGGTTTGAATTAGGGAGGATTGAAAGTGATGGAGTAGAAGAAGTGTAGTGTAAGCTATGAGCACATAGGAACTAAGCCATATTAGCTATATCCATAAAATTTCCCCACCAGCTCATAGCCTACATTAAAATTAAATAAAAGACCTATGTGATCATTTAAGGAAGATTCTAACTAGGTTGAAGTCATACATTAAGGGAAATCTTTTGTCTAGGTTCTTAGTGGTAGACATTTCTGGTGAGGGAACATAATCATCAAAGGTTGGCAACTAGATGAGTTGTTAAATATTCTGCATGAGTCCGTATTTATAGATGAGTGCTAGATGCAAGTTAATGCTACTAAGGGTCTGGAGAAGTGTTTACCATGGTTCAAAAGTTTCGGTCATATGATGCTCATTGTACATACTACCTAGGGAGTCTCATGCATGTGTCTTAATTTGCCCGAGGATGAACAAAGCTCTAAGTTTGGGGGTGGTGATCTTAGGCGTATTTATACGCCAAATTAGCCAAAGTACCCATAAATAGAGCCAAGTTAGAGTGTAAATTCATAGAGTCTAGGTGTTTTTAGTTTGATTTCTCTTATTTTTCTAATCCATGACCGAGTGTGTCACTTGGTTGTGTTTGCACAGGTTTGGATCGAATTATGCTAGTCTGGAGTCACACTTGGATCTGAAGAAAGAACACAACCCAGAATTTAGAGGAGAGAAGTCAGTTAACTCAACAAAAATACTCAAGTGTGCATCGCAAACCTAGGGAAAAGTTGTGCAAGCTGAAAAGGAAGAAAAATGGCGTGAAGCAAGGAAAAATTGCACAGTCCACAATGTGAACTTGTGCAAGAATGGGTCAGATTGGTCCAATCAGCAAATCATGCGAAATCCAATTAAAAACAGGCAGTTCGCTCGCGGACTTGATGGATGCGAAGGGAAAAATTGATTTATGGGATTTTAAGTTATATTTTGTTTAAAAACTTAGGTTTTCATATCTGGTTTTGGGGAGATGAACTTGGAAAAATGACTAAGAACTCTTTTTAGGACTACTTTGGTTAGTTTTTACCTTAGTTTTCTTGATTGTTAATATTTTCTAGTCCATTCATGTTGTACATAGTTACTCTGAGTGGCTAATTCTCCATATTCTGGGGTTGTAGCCACAAACAATATTTAATTCTTAATTTTTGACATTTATGAATGAATTTTCTTCTAGACTAATCCTATATTACTTTTATATATACTTCAGAGTCTGGCCAACTATGGGATAAATTAGTTGTTCATTCTGGATTCGAGAGATGTTGGAGTGAATAGAATACAGTAATATAGGGAGCTTATTGGACTAGAAAATTAGATTGATTCATGTAAGGGAGACCCGTTACGACTATCCATATAATAATTTGGTTCATAATATGGGAAGATAACGTTAAAGCAATTTTATTGGTCTGTCTATCCTCGCTCAATGATATAGTTAGACGGTCAATAACGGTAGGTCGGCAGAGGCATGCAACCTTGTTTAGATAATTTTAACCCCATGAATCAGTAGTCAGAAACCAAGACATAGGTGCAAATTTTCAAACTAAATGGCGTCACTAAGGGTACAATCACAGAATTGCTCTTTAATTGATATTTAACAATAAAAATCAGTTTAGTGTAGAAGTTTAATTAGTTATTTAGTTTCTTTTCACAAATCTCTTCAGTATTTTTCTAAAAGCATTTCAAATATTATAGCTTGGATTGTTTGCCAATTTCTTTTAAATCCTTTGGGTTCGACATCCCGACCCCTTAGTAAGGACTACTATATTACTTGTTAGACCACATATACTTGCGTATGTTGGGGAACAACAATCCACCTAACCTCTATAAAATCTTACATTGGAACTCAAATGCCAAGAAAATTTTTAGCTTAATTTCGTACTAAAGGGTTCGTGTGACCATATATCATCTCTAATTTTATTCCCAATTGAGAAATTGACTTAAACACCCATGATCAATTAAGAAGCATCACTTAAAATCCTATATCGTATGAACAATGACTCAGTTTTAGCTTAAAATATTTGGGGTGTTATAGACAATAATTAATGATTATTGAATAAATAATTCATGTGGATATATTGCATATTTTCATACTTATGAAAGTGATTATTGTGTGATAATGACATATGTTTCTTGACGTTCCATTGGTGATGAAAAGATTAAGAAAAATAATTTTTCTAGAAAGAGCAAAAAAAGGAAGTGAAAAGACAACGAGAAATGTTTCTAACTCGAAAAAGAAAACAATGAAAAATCGAAGAAAAATGGTTCTGGATAGATATGAAAGTAATGTTGAAGAAAAATGGTTCCGGCAGTTATATGGTCCATGTGTGGCTCCCATGAGTTCCAATCTGATTATTCAGTGGATGTGCATCATAAGACAGACATGCATCATGATTACTTAACATTTGCATTATATTACTTGCATTTCATAGCATTTCATTCTATTTCATATGATTCCTTACTTAAAAGTTGATATATGCACTAAGTGTGATGTATTGAATGACTTGAATCTGGTATATTGATGAGATTGAACTATTGAGGTGTGGTGGTACATGTTGAATGAATTGATCCTTGTATATTATAAAAATTATTCTATTGAGGTACTACGATATGAGATTGTAAATATTTATATTGCCTATATTGTGTATATGCTGGTCTTTTATGCGTGCAGGTATGTAGTTTGGCAATATGTGATTGAGATGAAAAGAGTGCTTAGTTTATTATTCTCTACCTATGATTAGGTCCTCTTGTTGGGTAGTTTGGTACTTCCCCTTGTTTTCTACACATGTGTGTAGGTTGTGAACTCGAATCTTGCTGACATTCTTTCTCCTCATTTGGACCAAATTATTGACAGTTGAGAGGTAATTGTGTGTTTTTCCATCATACTCTCAAGACGATCAGACATCTTTTATTAATTTATTCTATAAAGACTATTGATATTTGTATCATTTCTTTCTTGTTAGATGTATTAGACGCTTGTACCATGTGATAACCAGTTATGGGATGATTTTAATTTGGATTATGCCCCTTATGCTTTATATCTTTGTTATTCTTTATATTTTATCATTTTAATTTTTGCATTATCTTGTATAGTGTTGTTGTGACCTGTTTAGGCTTACTTGTCTCGATGGCTTAAGGAAAGTGCAATCACAGTCGATTTCTAATTGTGACAAGTCTACTGTTGTGTACACCAATCTATTATATTCACATATGAATGATGTTGTCTAGAGATAGAATTATCTAATCTACCTTATGTATGATTTTTCTAGTCCTAATTTCAAGCTAGGTATTTGAATTAATTTTTTCTTGCCTGAACTAGTAGATTTGTAAAGTATCTTTGTTATAACATACCTTCAATTTCCATAGCTAGATTAACTAAGTAATATGAAAGTTGGTTACCTTCCTTGTATGTGTGACTTATCAAACCAAATTGAACTATATCTAACAAAATTATAATTTTTTCTTCATATGCTTTAGACCTAAAGAGCTATTGATTTTTTTTTCTTTTAATTAAGTTATGGATTTATCATATTTTTATTGACATAAGAATTCAAAGCCCAAACTTACAAATAAATTCGGCCCAAAAGCAGCAAGAATTTGGGAAATAAAACAAGACAAATTTCCTAATTTTTTTCACACTTCTCTTTTACTTCCTCAGTTTTTCTTCGCCACTGAGGATGTTCTTTGAATTTTCTCCTATCCTGAGCTTCCTTATTCTGATGTTGTGGTGGTCATTAGTGTTCCATCTTGACCTTGGCATTAGATTCATGCTCATCATGCAGAAGTAAGATGTGTTCCCATTTCCTTTCTTATTGCACCCTTGATTTTGTTTTCTCATAGATTCTTTCAGGTCTATATTTCGATGAAGGTTAATGAACTTGCTCGAAGCTTTGAAGAGAGTTGAACCTTGTTTTCTAGCTCTGTGGTTCTTTATAAGCATCTGACTATTTTTTCCTTTTTCCTTTGCTCCCTCAGTTGCTTGTTTCTTTTTTGGTTCAATTGACCCCGTAGAGAAGATAACCATGATGCTTCCAAGTTCAATTTTATTGAAATCTTAGTTGGGTGCAAGTTAGTTGCTACATATATAGTTTTCTTTTCCTCACTTTTTGCTAACATCTGCTTTTGTCTGCTGATATAGCTTAGGCTAGTTAGTCTTCTCACAACTGTATTGCCTTGCATTTGGCCCAAACTAATTTATAAATATGATATTTTTGAGACTGTGATTTTTCTATGCTTTACTCTGATGGTTGTGGTTGGTTGACAATGGCTTTCCTTGTTTTAATCCTAATAGTAGGGATTCCACTTTTATCACTATTAAAAATACCTCTCCCCATGCTTGTTAGTTGATTAAAATTCTGGAATGCATGATTTCCTCTTGCTTGATAGTTGTATTTGTAATGTGATCTACTAATTGATTTACCTCTCCAAGACATGATCAATCTGAACATTTAAGTGGCTCATCATCTCTGATATCTTCTTAATCTTCTTTGCTACCATTAAAGGAATCTTCCATATGCCTTTGATTATATTTTTCACACTTAAGGAATCAATCTCCAACTTTATGCGTGTTAACTTATTATTTAGGCAAAAATGTATAGCTGTCTATATTGCCCTTTATTTCGACGCCCATGTTAGTCAGGAATCCAATCCTTTTAGCTTCAGCATAAATTAATTTTTCCCTATTATCCCTTAGACAAAACACATATTACTTTGGCCTCAGATCGCTCTTACTTGCTCCATCTGTGTTACACTTTATCCATCCTTCCTGTGGATGATTCTACTTCACAGTGCAGTAATATAAGATAGATCTATATTCACTAATCTTATCAAACATATCTTTCCGTTGATATGCAATATTTCTTATCCAAGGATTTTTGCTTTAATAAGATATTATACAAATGTTTGGTGTTGCTAGTACATCTTATTAAAGGTGGTTTCCTTCCCATGTCTCTTTACGTTTCTTCTTTTCCAAAGTTCCCATATAATAATAGTTAAATGGGCATTAAAATTGACTACAACTTTGGGTTTGCTTTTATGTTCCACTATTTGCTAATGACCCGGTGCAACCCTTCTATACTGATACTGCATATGAAGCAAACTTCCTCCATAGCTTTTTGATTGTTAGGACTCTTAGAAATAATGTGACATTGTCTCTGTCGCACCCTATTTTTCTCAAAATATGATCTTACGAAGTCATGGACAACTCTTTTTCAGGATTTGAAAAGAATTGATTTTGAAGAGTCGCCACCTAATGAGTTAAGGCGCATTAGGACATCATTCTAACCTAAAACGTTATAAGGGTCTAAAGCCACCAGAGATCGGGTAAGGATTGAAGTTACCTCGAAGGGAAAGTGTTAAGCTCTCTTCAAGCTCTACAACTGTGGGTCCTAGACGTATCTCGCATTTTATGTGGGGATGGCAGATTACAAGCAAGATCAATGAAATAATTAATTTTTAGAATAAATATAAGTATTAAACACATAGAATTTTTCACTTATAATAAGAACAATAAAATAGACAGTTGATTAGCATCATTCTTATAATATTCTAAAGTGACGAACTTACATGCAATATAACAAGGCAAATATAAGAAAGGCAATAATTAAGTAAATTAAATAAGATAAATAATAATTATAATGTTATGAAAGAAAATATTTTGTTCTACACTTAAAAAATCACACACATCTCATTCATTATCAATTGAAAAATATATATTAAACTTAAAAAGCTATCAATTACCAAATCTATGTTCCACTCAAAATGACCTTTAAAGATAACATTAGATATGAGATTTCTAACATGATGTATTACAATAAAAGTACTCATGTCGCGGAAGTTTGTTAATTCAACTAATCAAAACATATTCTCAAGTTGTCAAATAAAATATAAAAAATTGATGATATTAACGATAAAAGAAGAAAGGACTGACCTGATTGCTTCCCCTGGAATGTTTAAGGTAGTCGAATAATATGAATAAAAGAAAAAGCTACTCCAAAAGTAAAAATAAAAGTAATGATAAAAAATATAGAATTAAGGACTAACCTGATTACTTTAAATCCAATGCTTAAAATATATCGTGCAATATAGGAATTTAAATAACTCGACAATAACATAAATTAAAATTGAGAGAGAGAGAGAGAGAGAGAGAGAGAGAGGGGGGGGGAGGGGTGAGTGAGATCAGTATATAGCGAAACTTAAAATCACTCCCTTTGTTTCAATTTTTTATGATCAACCTTTCTAAATTCTTTAAGACAAGACGAAAATAATTCTAAAATGTTTTAACATTTTTTAAAAAATCATATATAACTTTTGGTGTTTAGATTGTAAGAAATATGTCAAGTATTTAATACATCCTTTTTATGAATGGGAATGAGCGAGGAATTCCAATGAAAAGTTATCTAGTTTTTTTAGATTTTTAAAAAGAGTGACACATAACGCTTAGAAAATAAGGGAGTAACGAGTTGCTTTAATTTTTATAAAGCTATTTGTGCACTTTATACAAGAAGTCAACTATAGCTTGTCTTTTCATCATGTCCCAAAACGTACCTAGTCCTCTTGAGAAGATGACTTCAATTGACCTTTGCTTTCCACGTTGATCATCCACTCGTTGCAATTGAATTCCAAGCGATGCCAATTAATTGGCTTACATATGCAAAATATACAAGAATATGAGAGTATGTTTGTCCTCAATGCTCAACTAATCAAAAGAAAAATTAAAATATAAAGGGAATAAAAGATTCTTGATCAAAGTAAATATATAAGGAGAATATAATGAGAGAAGATAGCAGCGTAGATAAACATGAAATCTATTATGTAAGAGTAATAAATCTACGGCTTTTAAACATTAGCGTAGTATATGTCCAAACTAAGTTATGCCTTGAAAGTTCCAGCTATTTGGCAAAGATAAATTTTTAACTATGGGTAGAGTTATAGCCGCGAAGGGTGTGCAAATGAACACCTTTCGTTAGAAAATTCCACTGTGGACATACGTTAAAATTTTAAAAGATTAAGATATCTAATATTATTGCACACTCTTCTTACAATCCTAGCATTTGTCGAAGTGGATAAAGGCCTTCTAAGTGATCATGTGGGCGGGGTTTTGAGTCCTTCCTTCTTCGTTCTTTTTGTCATTTCGTTTTAATTCTTTTTTAATATTCATTTTCTTTTGTCTGCCTCCTATGAGTTATGGCCCATTCCACAAATTCCTCTTGTGGGCTATGACCCATTCCAAAATTCTAAATTAGATTTACTTCTCTTTTTTTGGAGTCACTAATAATATCCTTTATCTATTTTTATTTATCAGTTATGATTTGACATACCTCTAAAAAAAAAATAATAACAATTTTACTAATTCACTTTTATATGTAATGAAATTAATTCTTTTAAAAATAACTATAGCCAATAACAATATTAAATTAAAAATTAAGTAATCATAAATTATTTATTAATCGTAAATTGGACAAGCAAAAGTAGATGGAGTAGTATTGCTTATCAATTTATTTTTTTAATCCTTTCTAGGAACTTTTATCTTTTTTGCTTCATTGATGACTAGAACCCACAATCTTTACGTTGAAGATAAAATGTGTGCATCATTTTAGTAAATCTCCAATTTAAGCGAAACTTTTATTTGGATGTTTATTTTGTACTAAATATAAGATAATATTTTGAACAAGTTTTTATCAAAAGAATCGGAAGAAAATATAATATGCAATTATACATGTACAGTTGTATTTTTCATTCCTTCATGAGTAGATTAGGAGCTTCTTTTTTTTTTAAAAAAAAAAATAAGAAATTGAAGTTTACAAAGGGTTAATTTCTTCCCTAATTTCTTATAGGTAAATTGAGAGAACTAACTAATTTTTTCTTCTTCAAAGTTTTCGCCTTTTTTTCTTTCAAAACACAAAAATTATGACATACATCTATTAAAATTTATAATTAGCAAAATCAATAGATTGAAAGCCACAGTAAATATAAGTGAAATTAATAAATTAGTGTATTTTGTAGAAATTTCAATCCATTCATTAGAAAATTATTATTTTAATTTATATAGTTCACTGTGTATCTCTTATTACTAAACACACATATTTCATACTGATGTAACACCCCGTAAAATTATCAAAATGCCCCTAAAATTCATAATGCGCATAAATCGTCTTCTAAAGTTTCGACGAAAATTCGAGGTTGAATGTACGATCAGCACGGAAAATCGAGTTAGAAAATGGTCTCGACCCGATTTAAGAGCAACCATGTCGAATTATGAAATTGCACAATTTATGAAAAACAGTAGCAAATTCGCATCCCCTCCGTGACGGCTAGGGACACGGACTTGCACTTGTGAATTTTTGTTGTTTTTCAATGGGAACTGCTTCTCCGAAAAACTTCACCAAAAATATTGATGCCTGTGTTGACATTCAATTTTTACCCTTCACAGTATAAATTAATCATTGAGCTTTTAATTTTAATAATTTGAAATAATTAGCTTTCGAAAATACGAAAAAAAAATTTCAAATAAATTTTAGTTTTATTTTAGAAGTTAGTATTTCGTAATTGATTTAATTATTTCAAGTCGATAATATTAAAATCTCTTTAATTAATTTGTCATGTTGTCAAATTGGTCAATCGAATTCAATTTGATTACTTTTAATTGGCTAAAATTGCAATCGAATTGGTCAAACTTCTAAATTTTAAATGCCCACCTTAAACCCATTTTTCAGCCTTCATCTTGGACCAAAATTCTGGCCCAAATCAAGTCAACCCGATCCAATTTTCCCTTTTATTTTAGCATTGCATATTATATACATATAACATTATATATATGCTGCGCGTGGGGGCCACGCTCCCCCCAATCTTTCCTTTTTCTCCCCATTTCCCGCACCCACGTTACATTTCTCTCTCCCTGATTCCTTTCTTCTTCCTCTGCATCTCCATGAACCGAACCCAGATACGCCAAATCAACCAGATTCCCTCAACGTTTACCTCCTAACAAACTCTTACATACGTGTCTCCATCTCCCTTCACCCTTATCCGTTTGTATCCCAAATCGTTGGAGAAGACGGTGAGGTGTCATCCGCCGATCCGTCGATGGTCATTGATCTAAAATCAATGGTTAAGATTTGAGATGCGTAGTTATCCCTAGAGGGTGGAGGATTCAAATTTTGAATGGATTCGACTTCAATTCCCCGAATTGCCCTCAGATTTCCCTCCCATTTGAGCCCTAATTTTAGGGCTATATATATCCCTCATTCATTACTTGTTTGGGAGCAGCCGGAATCATCTCAAAACCCTAGCAAAAACCCGCAGCGATTCTCAATCCAAAAAAACCCTATGAAAACCTTCAACCAATTTTGAAATTTAGGTCGATACAGATGGATATTGAAACAGGAAGTATGGTTTTCGAAATTAAAGAATACGTAAGACGGTCTCCATTGGTGGTGAAAGGTTCTCTCCCAGCTCGTTAAAGTCTCAGCTTCGTTGCTCCCAGAAAGGTAATACTCTTAAGTCTTTTTCGCTTTTGTTCTGTTCGGACATGGGTGTGTGACCATGGAATTATCATGTTGGTCTAGTTGTGTTCATTCTACCTTAACTAAGATGGTTGTGTTTTGATAGATTAATACTGTGATCGATCATTGAGATTTCTGTTGCTTTTTTTTCCTGAACTTTTAGAGTTGTTCTCTAGTCATAAGCCACTGTTTCATTCATATTTTTCAGTTCTGATTCTTATTGTGTTTGGTTTGATTTCGGGATTTCCCATTGACTGGTGTTCTGAGGTTTCATTTGCACCTATTTTCACCATTTCAAGAGTTAAGTCTTTGACGTGAGCTTCCCAGATTTTCTTGAGTCTTATCTGCGACACTTTGAATCCGTCTTATTTACAAGTTTTGGTTTCTTCTGTTACGAAACATGCTGTAATTTCGCATTAGAATTGAGTTGTTCTAACTTTATACTAATGTCTCGTGATTGAGCTACTGTTCCTTGTCCAGGGACTCATTCATTTTTTGCATTGTTGTTTACGATTTATGTCATCTGGTTTTAGGCTCTAGTTCATCTTTGTATCTCTGGAAATCAGTTTGTTGTTAAATTAACGAAGTTATATTGCTTTAAAGGCTGCTATACCTAAGAAGAGTATGGGTTTTGATATGTTTTACCTTTTGAACCAGCTGCTGTTAGAGTAATTATCACGTTGCTTTAAGTTATGACAAGCCATGTTTCATTTTGCTGCAATCCGTGTGAAGGCCTATAGTTTGAAACCTAGTTGTTTCCAGCATCTCAAAGAAGATCACATTGCTTAGCTTTACAGGAAAGTGGCTGATTTGTCTCTGTTTTATATATGTTACTTAGTTTAAAGACTACACTGTAATGTTTCTTCTTGAGCTTATTTTGCTGGAATATTGTCATCCTTTGAGTGCTAATTTCACGTTTGCAGGTCCTATTATTATGAAAATGTAACTTGTTTGCATGCCATTTGGGCTTAGCAAGTAAAAGCGAGTCTGTTGTGGGTATATTTAGGTGTCTATTTCTTAGTCATTATGTCTTCACCTGTTCATCCGGTTAGGTTCTTTGTTTGTTAAGAGTTCAAAGGTCTTAGTCATAACTTTTGTTTAAGGATCAAATCATATTTACTTACCTTTATTCGATTTAAAGATTGTCACTGTCGCATTGGTTTTGCATGTTTTAGGATGTTATCTGTCAAGTTCATCAAGGAGTTATTTGATATTCCCTTTAGTATGAACATGTGCAGTCAAGCTTTTGTTGTTTCCAGTTCATCAGGTCCCTTTATCCTTGTTGAAATAAGGCTTGCTGAGACAGTTTCTCCATCCCTTGTTAGTATTCTGATTATTATGTCCTTGATTAGAGTCTATATATGGTAATGGCTTTGTCTTTGTTGGAAATTTCTGTGGCTGTCTATTATTAATAGATATATCTTACCATTTCTTTTAGACTTAGAAGGTATAATGTCTATTTGGCAGTACATTTTTATAAACCTAATGATTCTGTCGGTGTCACACATTGGTTTCCTTCTATTTACGACTGCTTTGAATTTACTTGCAAGTTTCTTGTATTTAAACGTATGCCCTCATGTTGATTTCTTTCTCAATTCTGGAGGATGTTTGCACTGGCAGTGATATTTGAATCTTTCGGTTCAATTAACATCATATTACAATTAATCTCTTTATTCATGTACTAATTCGTTTCTTTTCTTTATTGTATGAACCCTCGTTCATGAGTCCATTGCGACTCCTCCATCCTCTTTTGCATTTTTCAGTGGGCCATGGAGGCCCAAGTTTCTTCTTGAATTAGCTTTGGCATGTCCACATAGGGAAGATGGTCCACAGGTTGGAGGAACTGATTTTCAGGTTTTGTAGGCCGAAGAGTAGGCCAATATAGACTGGTATACACCTAGTGTATACAACAGGGAATAAGGCAAAAGCCCATTTTGGCAGGGAGACAATAGCAAGGAGTATGGGCCAGGCAGACCCAAAGTGTAGAAATTAGGGAGGTGTGAGATTGAGCTTGCCGAGCCCAATCTTTATTTTAATTCTTTCTTTTTAGTTATATTTGTTATATTATTTGTGATATTTGTTGTTTGACACTAACTCTAACATTATTTATTTGTATTAGTTAGTTGTTTAATCTAATTAATTTCTCCAATATATCTATCATTTATGTTGATTTTGTTTTAATGATTATTAATTCTTTCAAATTTAGTCAACTTCTTTCAAAATTAGTCAATCTTTTCAAACTTAGTCAATTTCTTTCAAGGTTAGTCAATTTTTCAAACTTGGTCAACTTTTTCAAAATTAGTCAATTTTTTGAACCTAGTCAAATTTTTAAAAGTTAGTCAAACTTCCTAATCGTTGGTCAATCATAAGTTAGCGGTCATTTTTGATTGATTAATTTCTTCTTAAGAGTGGAAATTGACCTCTTACTCGACTCTGGAAATTTTAAAAACTCTTTTGTTAGGTTTTAAAATTAGGTTTCTTAATTTTACTTAAAATTAAGTAGTGACTCTCTTTTAATTTCGAAAATTTGGTTTATACTTAAATCAATTAAGTAATAAATCGAATTTTCGAAATCAAAGTCACTTTTTTTCAAATTAACAGCGTGCCCCCTTCGCGACGCGCACCTGTGTCCCAGAAATTATTTTTTTCTTTATTTTGGGAAGGGCAAAATTGCCCTTCCTAACATACTCTAATAGCCCAAAACATATTTTTAAAGCGTATTTCATACGGAAGGGGTTTCAAACCTATATTTTTCTAAGTATTTTTACGCAAGTTCTAGAGAGAAGAAAGTGAGAGCGCGTATTTCATACGAAAGGGGTTTCAAACCTATATTTTTCTAAGTATTTTTACGCAAGTTCTAGAGAGAAGAAAGTGAGAGAACGTAAGGGTTTCCAGAGAAGTTTCGAATTCCTCGAAGATTCTTCATTACAGGTATGTAAAGGCTACTCAAAAGTATGAAATTGTCCTTCCATGTGCCCCAGTGCCAAGCTAGAATGAAATTTGGTACCGTAGAGTCTTGAATAATAAATTCTTGAAAAATTCTTGATTTTTATCTTTAATTCTTGAATATTATTTTTAAATTATATTTCATATCTTAAATTGATGATCATCATGTTTAAAGTCTTCTGTATACATGCATTATTATGTGATAATGATTTGACCCTTATAAATTCTCACTGTAAAGACTTGAATAATGAACTTAGGGGGATGTTTAGAGCATTGATTGTCTGAATATGATGTTTGACTGGGTCTGAGTCCTGAGGTGAGTATATTGATGACTGTAACAGCTGGAAAAGCATTGATAGAGTTGAATGAATAATTACTCTTAACTCAAAAAGGTAGTCTTGCCTGTTTGGTTGATAGATGATGAGATGAGGTGAGCGTTCTTACCGTAGGGGTGAAGTGAGGGAAGTCTTGATGAATTGATAGTCTTATGAGCATGTTGAGTCTTACGAGGAGTATTGAGCATCAAAATGAGTAAGAGTGAGTCCCACTTGCACTCATTACCTACGTGGCCAGCGTAGCAAAGGATTAGATCGTGAGAACGGATGTTTCCTTATTCCTAAATGAGGACTTAGTATTATGACAAACCCATGATGTATGCCCTTTTACCTCGACAAGGTATTGGGTGGATGCCGCAATGACATCGCTTCGTTGTACCACCATCGGCTCATAGGTGGTGGGTGTAGGTCCAAGAAACTCCCAGATAGGTTTCTGATAGAACTCTGATGTAATGTGATTATTGATGTTTTGATGGATAGTGAGGTGATAAAGTCCTGTCCTTTACTCTAAGGTGAGGAGGAGTGATTGATGAGTGATTGCTATACTCTTCCATTTACTTTAGACGTTTTACATACAATACGTTCCACGAACTGTCGCCCCTTTAGCGCTGTATCGTTTTATGATGCAAATTCTGTAGAGAGAGCACTTTAGCAGCTTAATCGTTGAGGTTCAGAGCTTGCCGGATTTCTTGATAGTGGTGAGTCCTCCCCTGCAATCGGAGGATGAGTATCCCATTTTGCTTTATTAGACCTTTATTAATTTTGGGTAGCCATGGCCTGTCATGGTACCGTCTCAGACAGTGGTATAGAGGATTTATAGACATAGATGTTGATGATAGATGTTGAGGGTTCTTGCTTTTTCTTTCGTTATCTTGAGACAGTCTTTCGTTTTCGTATTTCATTATGATAGACTATTATGATGGGTCTATTTCCTTCCGCTATTGAATTGACTGGACAAAGGAAATGAAACTAGTTGGTCCGCTTAGGGACTAGCAATAATCTCCGAGTGCCAGTCACGTCTAGGGTACCCTCCCGAGGCGTGACATTTTTTTTTAGATGATTTGTATTTGTTAGAAACAGTTAAAATTTTTTATTAGTTGTTTCTTTAAATTTTGCACACCCTTCGTAAAATTTCTAGCTCCGCCGCTGTTTTAAACACATTTGTATATTCTTAATACAAGAATTTAAAAGAAAAACTCACAATTATTTAGAGTTCAAGACAATACAATCAACTATCTTATTCATATTGGACGACTCGATCAACTAGTTTAAAAATAACTTGTGCAAGCTCAAGAAATACATACTTTTTTGTATCAATTTTTAGAGCTTTTCCTACCTTTATGGCGTCTAGAATACGTCATTGAGAATCATGTACAGATAAAAAAAATAGGACTTAAACCATATGAGAATAAATAAAATGAATTTCTAGATTATGCATACATCTTCCTAGTTCATGCACAGAGAAAACTATAGCATACCATACAATATGTATATTTACTTATAAGACATGAATATCTAATTAAGGAAGATGAAATAAATAAATAAAATACAATCATGTGATCAAAGGAAATACGGTTTTAGTAGAATGCAAATTCATATCTTTAACAGGACCCCAAAAAAACAACAATGATTAAAAAAATATCAAGCACAAAGTTCTTCAATCGAATAAATACATGAGAAGCTCCATAAAAAATATTCGACAGTTTACCAAACATCAAAGTAAATAAGGACGTAAATACTTACGTGGTATGAATTTTTTCTTAAAAAAAAGAACCATAAAGAGTTAGAATGTAAGGCTGACCATTTGTCGAATTGGAATGAGGAAAGACGTCATGAACACTACAAGTTAGTCTTGTTACACTGCACATACGACCTCTTAAAGGCAACGCCAAAGAGGATATCGCCTGAACTTCATAGCTGTAGCATCACTGAAAATATCGTTGACATGCTGGAAGCCGTACAATAAGCAGCTTCTGTTCCCTCGAGTGCCGCCATGAGGCATCCGAGCACTGTTGGATTGAAATGGAGGCAGTAGATGAAGAAATCACGGTCCGGACCAAGTTCTCTGGCGTACATCTGGCACATCATCTCCAGTTCCATGATGGTGAACGTGGCGGAGGCTTCAGTGGACATGTTAATGCTGCTGTGTTTGCCGAATTCATGGCGAGCATTGGCTCACGCCGCGGCTGGATCCTGCCATACAAGCGATTTCAATTATTTTTTTTAGTGACGAAAAAGGAATCGTCGTGATTGTCCCACTCATTCGAATCCGATGATCTTTTCCTGTTAGAAACAACCATGTTGGTTTGGTTCAATGTCTTTGCCATGGCTAAGTAGATTTTGGTGGAGAGAAATCTTTTTTGGGAAATTTAACTTTTGTGTGCATTTAATGTCCTCTCCCATTGGAGAGGATGAAAAGTGTATAAAAAAGGGTTGAAAGTTTTATTAGTGCTGCCAGAGGGAATAAAGTCTTAGGGAAGAAGAGTGAAAAAAGAATCAGAAAAAGGGCCGTTGGGATTGTGGCAGAAAGGAAAACTTGGAAAAGGAACAAATCAAGATGAGTAATATTTTCCCCATGTAAAAGATTATTGGAGTGATTTTTTGGAAAGATAATGGTCTACATATGAAAGGAAAATAAATATTGAGGAGGAGGATTCTTAATATGAAAAGATTTTACCAATTTTAGAAATTTGAAATTTGAATATAATTGGGGCTAAATAAAAATTCTATCAT
>JAABOM020089292.1:0-29202 GCA_011800125.2 Solanum clarkiae | reverse complement strand
TGTTGAGTTGGATATGGTGGATTTTGATATCATTCTTGGGATGGATTGGTTGCATGCATATTATGCCTCTATTGATTATAGAACCCGCAGGATCTAATTCTAATTCCCAAATGAAACCGTCATTGAGTGGGAGAGTCATGACCTGGTGGTCAAGGGTACGTTTATATCTTGCATTAAAGCCCAAAGGTTAATCTCTAAGGGGTGTCTCTAACATCTTGTGAGGGTTAGGGATGTTGAGTGTAAAGTTCTTCCCATAGAGTCAGTTCTCGTGGTTAATGAGTTTCCTAGATGTCTTCCCTAGTAAGCTTCCTGGTGTTTCTTCTGAAAGGGAAATACTTTTCAGCATAGATCTCCTTCCCGACACTCGACCTATTTCTGTTCCTCCTTACTGTATGGCCCCGGTGGAGTTGAAGGAGTTGAAAGAGTAATTAAAAGATTTGTTGGAGAAAGGTTTTATTAGGCCTAGCCAATCACCTTGGGGTGCACCGATTTTGTTTGTGAAGAAGAAATATGGTTCTCTTAGAATGTGTATTGACTATCGGCAACTTAATAGGGTCACCATAAAGAATAAGTATCCTCTACCAAGGATTGATTATTTATTTGACCAACTTCAAGGGGATAGTCACTTCTCGAAGATTGATCTTCGGTCCGGGTATCGCCAAGTAAAGGTAAGGAGTGTGACATTCCCAAGACGGCCTTCCGGACTACATATGGGCACTACGAATTTGTGGTTCTGTCTTTTGGGTTGACCAATGCACCAGCTATCTTCATGGATCTTATGAATAGGGTCTTTAAACCCCACCTTGATTTGTTTGTTGTGGTTTTCATCTATCTTCTCAAAGAAAGTTTGGTGAGTCCTCAACTCCGGGGATAATATCTCTTGTTCTTATGTTATGTAAAGACTCTCATTATTTAATTGTATGCTTTTGACTATGAGGGTGAGCCCGAAAAGTTGTCTTGGCACCCGCTCACTTCTAAATGTAGAGATGTTGTTGGACAAGTTATGTAATGATGCTATGAGTTTTAACTCTCTTGATTCTTGTATATTTTAATGCTATAAAAGACTTCCCTAAGCCCTTTTATCATTATTTCTATTCTCTATTGTTGTTTAATTGTTTTCGCAACCAAAGATGTGTAATGATATACTAAAAGGCTTGTTTGGGGTCTCTTCGAGTTCCCCATTCGGCGTGTCACGTCTAGGCCCTAGGCTTGGGTTGTGACAACGTGAACCTATCATATTTCGGGAAGAATTTCGATAGAAAGTGCACTAAATGGATGCACTAGTAAAGCAAGGGTAAAGTATACTTCTATGTTGTCACATAGTTTGAGGAAAGAGACCATATCCTCAATCCGTCGATGCTAAGCCTAATTCCACGAAATAATTAAAATAATCATATCTTTAGTAATGTGTAATGAACAAAGAATCATAACATGAGTTGCTCTAAAACATTTTTGACCTCTAATAGTGAGCCTTATTTTAAAACATTAGAATAAATCATCATCAAACATTAACGTTGCATTAACATCAAGGCTCTCAAGAGGTAAAATCTTTGAAAAAGGGCTTAATCCGGCATCACAACATCATAGACACTTTCATGAATTCAATACATCTTTTGAAAGCCCAAAATCATCTTAATGTCACTTGACTCATAAATCATCTAGTAGATCATTAATAACCACTTTCATGAATTCAATACATCTTTTGAAAGCCCAAAATCATCTTAAAGTCACTTGACTCATAAATCATACAATAGATCATCAAAAACTTTACGAATCCTTGAAAAGACATTTTATCAAACACTTGGTGGGTGACAAATCCTAGTTCAAAATCATGCAATTAAAGAGTAAAATAATATAAGAAAACTCAATGTAAATCAACCCACCAACATATAGTAAAACCCTCATATAGAATACCTTGAAATCCATCATCAAATCTCATAATTGATCATAGTTTTATAGCTCAAAATATACATAGTCTCAATAGACAAAATCCATTCATAGTACAAGCATGAAATAGATAGACATGTATAATAAATTAATATTTCATAAATCCCTAATATAATTTATACTCATAATCCATAATAGAATATATTCATAGATAATACAACTTGAAAACATGCAATTTTCATAAGATAGGAAGATTGGGCACCATGGGTGAAAGGATCCAAACGTTGAAACCCTCATACTTTAAACTTGAGTTTTCTTGATGTAGACTAGAAGGAGACTTGAAGCTTGAATAGAGTTCTTGAGATTCGAAATTATGCTTGAGATACGTGAATTTGGATGAAATATTTGGATAAGTGTTAGAGAGGGTTTTGGGAGGGTCTTGAGTGATATAGAATTGAAAAATGGCTAAGTACATATGTTTTTATGCATCAGTGGGCATGGTGCTATGACCCCAAGGCCCTTGGACCGAAATAAGAAACTAAGGAAAAAATGTACATCTCCGCACCCCTGGCACATCGCACCCATGGCGCAGATCATCTTTGGAAATCATAAATTTGTGAACATTATTTTTTGCTACGAGTTCTCCAAAATTGGGGTTGTACCCATTCCCCGCTCAGTATTTCCCCCGATAATGAATATGAAGTTGGATTTTCGATATCACGGATAGATTTTGAGATAATATGGAAATTACGATTGTGGGCAATTTCGAGGCACATTTTGGGGCATTTAAATATCTCCCCCTTGGGAACATTCATCCCCGAATGCTAAAGAAACATTCATAAGAGAAGTAACAATGAAGATTTCAGCCCAACACGAGTGCAATAAATGCATTAAAACATCATTTTCAAAAAAAACTCAGCACGAATGTCAAAATCACCATGAACTTATCAACATAACATGAATGCATGAAAAATGATTTAAGGGCTGAAATTTAGGACTCGAAATTAAATATAGGACTTAATTTATTAACTTAAGCTTGAGTAGAATGAAAGAGGTACGAATATTGCTTCTTCAGGTCTGCTTCGGCTTCCCATATGGTACTTTCCATTTGTTGATTCCTCCGAAGGACCTCGATGGCTACAACATCTTTGTTCCTCAATATCTTCACTTGTCTATCCAATATCTCAACCGGGACCTCCTCATAGGTCAGATTACGTCCTACAACACCCACAACCTCTAAGGGCACCATAGAACTTGGGTCACTAACACATATCCTCAACCTAGATACATGGAAGGCGGGACGAACCATTTTCATTTCCATAGGCAACTCCAATTCATAGGCTTCCTTATCAATCCCTCTCAACACCCTATAAAGACCTACAAACCTTGGGCTTAATTTTCCTTTCTTGCCAAACCGGACCACACCCTTTATGGGTGAGACCTTCAAGTAAACCCAATCACTAACCCTAAACTCAAGATCTCTCCTTCTCATATCAGAATACGACTTTTTCCCACTTTGAGCTGTCTTCAACCTTCCCCTCATCAACCTCACCTTCTCCAAAGCTTCCATGACCAAATCTGGTACAATCAAAGCCATCTCATCGACTTCACCAAGGTACCTTCCCATAGTCTCTATCCACTCTCACAGAATGGGGAAGAATATAATAGGATGAATCATGAGCCTCTCTCAAAGTCAACTCCCTCAAGTCATCAACATTAGACACACATAATCTACCTTGGTACCTAAGGTGCCATCTTCCCCTTCGGAGAAAACCTCTATTCTACCATCCTTCACCAAGGTCCTCAACTCTAGCAAGGTAGGATCAAGGTTTTGTTTTGACTTAACTGCCCCAATTAACGAAGATTTTGAACAAGCAACAACCACAAACCCTTCTGATAGGGTCAATGTAGGAATGGAGACAAACTTATCCTTCAATATTTGGAAACTCTTTTCACACTCATCGGTCCACACAAATTTCTCCTTCTTTTGTGTCAATATATTCATAGGAGAAGCAATAGAAGACAAACCATTTATAATCCTCCAGTAATAGTCCCGCCAAATCCAAGAAACATGTAATGTCCGATGGAGTCAAAGGTCTAGGCCAATTTCTAATCACCTCCGTCTTCTTAGGATCCATCTTAATACCATCACCTGACACCACATGTCCCAAAAATGCAACCTCTTTCCACCAAAACTCACATTATTTCATATTTGGCATACAACGTCTCCTTTATCAAGATTTTGCAACACCACCCTAAAGCGATCCACACGGTTCTCTCACTATAGAAATAAATCAAGATATCATCATTAAAAACCACCACAAACAAGTCAAGGTAGGGTTTAAAGACCCTATTCATGAGATCCATAAATATAGCCGATGCATTAGTCAACACTAAGGACATAACCACAAATTCAAAGTGCCCATACCTAGTCTGGAAAGCCGTCTTGGGAATGTCACACTCCCTCACTTTCACTTGCTGATACCTAGACTGAAGGTCAATCTTAGAAAAGTGACTAGCCCCTTGAAGTTGATCAAAAGGTCATCAACCCTTGGTAGAGGGTGCTTGTTCTTTATGGTGACTCTATTAAGTTGTCAGTAATTAATACACATTCTAAGAGAACCATTTTTCTTCTTCACAAACAACATCGGTGAACCCCAAGGTGATTTAATATGGCTTATAAAACCCTATTCCAACAAATCCCTTAATTGTTCTTTCAACTCTGTCGGAGTTATACGGTAAGGGGAGTAGAAACGGGTTGAGTATTGAAAAGGAGGTTTATTCTAAAATCTATTTACCTTTTGGGAGGAACATCAGGAAGCTCATCGAGAAAGACATCAAAGAACATATTAACCACCGGAACCAACTCTATAGGATGGAATTTGGACTCAACATCCCTAACCCGTACAAGATGATAGAGACACCCCATAGAAATCAACCTTTGGCTTTAAGACAAGAAATGAATCTACCCTTAATCACCATATCACAACTTTCCCACTCAAGGACAGGTTCATTAGAGAATTGGAATTTAACAATATTCTTTCTACAATCAATAGAAGCATAATACACATGTAACTAATCCATCCCAAGAATGACACAAAATCCAACATATCTAACTCAACAAAATCAAAAGGCAAGATTTTATGCAAAATGAACACGGGAAAATTTCTTTAGACTATTCTAGCAACAATGGACTCACCAACGGGGGAAGACACTTTATAAGGTTCACACAACAATTCGAGACTAACATGAAGCTTTTTGGCAACAAAAGGAGTAATAAAAGAAAGAGTGGAAATCGGGTCTATCATTGCATACACATCAAAATCAAAAACCTTCAACATTGATGATGTTCATACTCCAATAAGGAAGTGGTCACTGTAAGCAATTAACCTAAACGAAGGTTAAAGTCAAATCCACAGGGAATACAAGGCTTGACTACAAATATTCAGTCAATCATTTCGAGTATCTATAACTAAAGTCTCTAAAAAGGGGGGGTTGTGATTTAAGAACAAAAGTGAAATAAATACTATACTACTATGCAAGGACCCACTGAATTTTAGGGACATCTTTGGAATTGTGTTCCCCATGGTTCGTTGGATCGATTATCCTAGACAACATAACTATAATTGGAACTTCGCATGCAGGACGATAACTTAGGTTCTTCTATCCCTCTTGTGAAGGTGAAGGTTAAATTTCACCATGGCGCTTGGTCGGCAACCATGGTGTGCCAACTAAGAGTTATCTATTTTCCTAGTAAACCTCCTCTTGGTTAGGTTTGCTTGATTAGACGAGAACACATCAATCAAATCCTGTCATCTACTCCCCTTTTCCTATTCATTACTACCTTATTCAGGATCGTGATAGTAGGCAGGGTTTGGTGTTGGCCATCACCAAACAACAATCATAATAAAGGGAAATAAACAATACATGCAAAACCCCAATCATAGAAATGCAATAAATCTAGGTCACCTCAAATCAACTACCTATGGTTCCCACAACCCCAAGTTCTAGGTGCTTAGCTACTCATGGCTAAGGAAGCCAACAAAGATGCAAATACAAGACATAGTTGAGAATTTTACCCAAAGCAATGAAGAGTGATACACCACAAGTTTCAAAACACAAGCTTGATAGATTGAGAATGAATACAATGTATGATTTGCACTCCCCAAAAATGGATTTTCCAAGAGAAAATGAAAATCTATCCTTAAACCTTGAAATATTCTAGAGGGAATATGCAAAGGCAATATTCAATGTTCAAGTCAGGGATCTCCTTCAAATAAACCCTAATATAAAAGTGTATATAGTAGTTACAAATTTAACCCTAAAAATTACATTGTAAAAACAGCTGGTAGCAGATACGTCTCATAGGTACAAATCCTATGGTGACCTATGAGTCGTAATCGGGGTCTTGTATCAGGCACTTGGCATTTTGGACTTGACTGATATGACCTACTTGTACGAGCCGTTTCTTGAGCTATGACTCATATGCTCTTCTTGTATTCTAGGCCTTCAGTTTGTGGTTCAAAATTTTGACTCTCTGTTTCTTGCTACGATTCCACCAATACGAGTCATATTGAGACCTACGACTCGTACAATGGCCTCGTAAGACTGACCTCCACTTAGTAGATTTCTGACTTTTTGCTCTCTGTGTCTGGCTACGGGATCACCCTACGACTCGTAGCTTGGGCTACGAGTATGAATCGTAGCTTGGTCTATGACTCGTAGCTGAGCTCGTATGTTTTGCACTTTAGCAAAATCTATAATTTTCTTCCTAAATCATGCCAACCTACCTTTTCTACAATAACAACACAAAAGCACCTAAGAACCATAAAAAGTCACGTTAAGAACTCACAAACGCCCTTGTTTTAGGCATCAAATGTGTTGTATTTTGAAAACATATCAACATCCTCAACTTAGAATTGTTGTTTGTCCTCAAGCGACGGCTCAATCTAAGAAGACAATAAGAATCACATAGTAGTTATACTACTAGCATATAGATTGTTTACTCTTATTCATGTATCCAACTTTACTTTCAAAACAAGATTGCAAAGTTACTAAGCAAAAAAAAAACACAAAGATGTATCTGGAAACCCAACTATGATAAGCTAAGAAGCATCAACCATCATCAATCATAGTATGTCATATGGTAATCTAGTAGTGCAAGTGCCCTCACAGAAAAGAAGTCCCTCTTACTCACTCTAAAAGCATTTAGAATTCAGGGACTGTGGAAACATTCTCTCTCACAAATGAAATTCATGCAAATTGACTAACACCATAGGCTTTCCCCTATACTCAATTTTCGAATTGGCAACAAAGTAGATTTGGATTACTTTAGGACTTAATGACTTATAACATAGGCTCGTGGGGATCTGTTGGCATTTTAGGCAAGTAGTGACTAAAAGATATCCTTGAACCATGTTTACCAACACTTTTACCTTCATGATACAACCATTTTCACTAAATCCACCCTTATTCTCCTACTTCAAGCTTTTCTCGGGTGTTTTCATCTCTTTTTTCAGTTTACCTTATTTTTTAACTTATTTTTGTTATTTTCTTCAATTCAAGACACTTTTCTTTTCTTTTTCCTCAACCAGCTCATGAATTTTCATTTCTTTCTTTATTTCCCAACTAACCACCTCATTTTCATTACTTTACCATAACAAATTCCACTCTCAAGTTAGGCTTTTAGCCTGAGATGAAGTACACAATATCTATTCCCTAAACCAGGGCCACCATTTGTAGCCACCCTCAACTTAGACTTTTAGCCTCAATTAAGGTTCACATGTTCAAGGATAGACTAGGGCCAATATTTATGTATTTCATAAAAAAAGGCTAAGCTAGCTAGGTGTCCAGAAAGAATGAGTGCATGAGATGCTCAAATATTTGGAACAAAGGGTTCACTAACACATTTGGTTGGTCATTTAGGCAAGAGTGGGCTCACTAAAAGAACAAAGGCCTAAGATCCTTTCTAAATCAACCAAATCACCAGACCAATTTTAGACTAATAAGACAAGTTTTGAGTCTATACTTAATACATGAATGCGGCAAAATAGGCTCACAGCACACATGGCATTGCACACACAATCAAGTATAGAATCATGGGTCATGCTTCCAGCTTCAACTTACCTTTACATTATCAAAATAAACATCACCAAATAATGAAAATGCATGATTGCATCAATAACCAACAATTTCAAAAATTTTGAGGGTACCTAAATTTTTCAAACCATTCAAAAAAGCATTTAGAAACTATGTATATGCCAAAAGACCATACTACTACGTATTTACACATTATCTACACTACCTAAACATGTCGGTTCAACAGAAATTTAAAACATCTACAAGGAAAAAAAACACGGCAAAAAAACCTTGGGATCAAAAATAGGGGAAGCTATGGACTCGAGGATACTCAAACTTCACCTTATTCCATAACTTCCAACATCCCACCAAAATAGAATACTTTGCCCTCAAAGTAAAGACATGAACGAAAACCAAATAACAGAGGCATACACACATATTAAAAACCAACATTTTAAAACTAAACGTCCAAAACAAGAGTAAAAACAACACTAAAGACAAAACATTTAAACAAATCCAAAACAAACATAATGAAAATATTATCCAACAAAAAGAACAAAGTATCCATGAGTAGAAAATAAGGGTTGGGGTCAAAAACATCAAACATCGTGGTGCTCAAGCACCAGTATCAGTTTGGTCTATAGGGTCCTAGGTTACGACATCCTACTCAGCAATTTGGGTTGTAGTGGCGTGTGAACTTCTCTCTCCATGTGTTAGCTATTGTGCCCTATCTCTCTGTATAGCCGTCATAAGTAGAGACTCCTGCACCACCTCCTCTAGTATCGGCTCCTCCTCCAATGCTGCTAGGTCATCAGGTCTAGGCCTCATTTGCCATGAGAGGGCTCTTCCCTTGGGCCTGCGGGCAATCACCTAACTAGTCAAAAACCTCATCACCCGCCAGTGCCACCTCCGGGACTTGCTAACATATGCAATAGCTCGGCCTTAAACTTGGCGAATCTTGTGTCATTGCGCTCGTGTCAGCAAGTCGAGCACCCGCAAGCCTCCTCTGGACTCTTGCCTCGAATGCATCTACATGGCCATCCACCACTCTAATTTACTCATCCACCAAATTGCGGATGAATGCCTTTACCCTTTCCTTTGAGTCCCGAACAGTCTGACTAACCCATGGTCTGACCTGAGCTGGTAAAGCCTGTACCGTGCACACCAACGCCTAAAAAGCAATAGCAGAGATAAGAGAATCAACTTGCATAGTGGATGATGCTGGATAGGGAGTACTAGAGGATGGCATCGACTCAATCTCAGCAGCTAGGGACGGCTCTGCAGTAGCTGGAGCAGTACTGGTGGAGGCTAGAGTCATAGGATCAATAGGGAATGAATCTAGCTTGGCCAGATGAGCTACTCGCTGCTGCACTGCATAAACGGTGGATCAAAACAGGGAATGGCAGTGACGTGCTCATCCGGACGATGGACTCGTGAATCTGCTCAGAGATAATCCGAGCCCAATGTATCTCATAACAAGCCAGGATGCTGGCTAATAACACGACTCGCTCTAGGGTGATCAAACTATCTATGAAGGTAGGAAGGATATGCCAACGAATAATCGGCCACCAAAACTTGGCCCAGAAAGAGAGGTGGGCTTTCACTATTGGATCAGTGTGGTTTTTGATCCACGTCATCTTGAAACCCTCCTTATATATCTGGCTGGCAATCCACTACAACAGCTCGGTTTTTGTCCCCAACATCTTTCTCATTCACCACTTTCCTCATTTTGGAAATACGACTATCATACTCTACGGTGGTCTAAGGCACTCTGTATTCAGGCCCAAACTGAACCCATCGGATCATCTTCTCCGAGATGTCAACTCTACGACCTCGGACTGATACCACTCACAATCTAGGCTGCTCAATCAGCTTCTTGTTCTTTGGCAGACCTCAGCAAAGTGTAGCAAGGTAAGCTGTATGAAACTCACAGACTAAGTAAGGGCCATACTTGCCCAACTATTGTGTAGTCCATCATAGTCAGTGTCTATCTATCTCAGCATCTAACCCTAGTACCCTATCTAACCCAGAGTCATTCAGCCTAGACTCCTCGTGGAACTATCTAACTGGTTTTTCCTGATCCTTTAGCTCTAACCCCTGATAGTATATTTCTTTAATACCTACAACACACCATCTGGGGTCGGCCGGGGGTTGTGATTGTACCTCCTCCTGTGGAGCTTGCGACCCCTCATAGGAATCTATCTCAGTGTGTCTAGGGTTCATTTCTGGTGAGCTACTCTCGGATGCATCACCAATGCCCTCCTTCTCAAACTGCGAGGGACTCTCAACTTCTACCGGAGCCATAGTAGTGCAGCCTCTGGTTTGAGGCACATTTTCCTTAGGGTCTATCTTGACTTTGTCGACTTCTACAGAGCCTTCTGATTGCTCGATCTCGGAGGATTCGTCAACCAACCTCCATTGAAATGCTTGGATTGCTCGTTTATCCTTTGGAGTCATTTTATCTACAAACCAACCACAAAACAACATGTGAGCTTCGAGATGTTTGACCAAACAATGATAACATAAGAAAGAACAAGAAACAAAAAAACTTAAATATTGAAATCAAAAGAAAACAATTCACTGATACAGTTGTAGGTCTGCAGCTATGAGATGCAGGTACAACTCATAGGGTGTCCTATGAGTCATACTCTAGCCTCATAATACCAAGGTCTCTGAGAAAAATGAAATCTGGAATCAGATATGAGGTGCAGTTACGACTCGTAGGGTGGCCTACGAGTCATAGTCCGGCTTCGTACCTCATTCCAGAGGCATTTTCAACCACCCAATGATAAGTCATAGCAGATGCATAAGTCGTAGGTGGGTCCCGTTTGAGAAACGTGAAGGAACCACAGGTGAATGGTGCCTGCTACGAGGGACCACTACGACTCGTAAAGGAACCTACGAGTCATAGGTATGCCTCGTAGCTGAAGTCAGAAGGCACCTGTAGTGCCTATAACATCCCAAAAGAACCACAAACACTTCAAGCACAAGCCAAGCATTGCCAATTATCAGACAATACATCAAATTGGCATACAATTAGAACCTTTACCATACTAGGCAATTATAACAACTGTTCCCCAAAAATCCAAGTTAATCTCATATTATATCTAAGTAAAACCAAAAGCAACACACCTCCAAACTCATACTTGTTATCAACACCACAATTTATTGAGATGTAAGGAGAATTCATACACTTTCAATTAAGTCTAACAAGATGTGACATAATAAAACACACCCACATTTTCCAACATACAATTCCGAAAATAATTTTCACAAAGATCAAAAAACAATTAAGCACCACACTCTAGTGACTATCATTCTCACAACTACAACAACCCATACAAGATTACTGAACAAGGCTCAAATCATAAAAGAACATGGTTACTGAACAAGGCTCAAATCATAAAAGAATTTTCAAAGCACTCAAACCCTAATTTTCATATGTAAACACAAGAATCATCACATGGGTGTGAATCCTCATGATTAAACAAAGCACACAATCATCTCAAGAATGAAACTCACCAAAATAGTGCACTAAAATTAATCACGAAGCTTACCAAATGGGAGATGAATCAAAATGATGCAAAATGGAGGGAAAAAGATGTCGAAACCCTGGAAAATGGTATAATCAACGGAGTACTCGCCAGAAAGTGACGTTGCTAGCCTGGATTTTGAATGGAATAGTGAAGGACAGATTGGGTTTGGGGATTCTAGGTCAATTTAGGGTAACGGAATAGAATTTAGGGGTCAAAATTTATTTTGACCCCTTTTATACTAAACCGGGACAAATTTTGAAAAAGATGCATATCGAGGCTACGAGACCTTGACTACGAGTCGTAAGGTGTGCTACAACTAGTAGGTCACGATCTTGTAGCAGGCCCAATGCTTGAATTTGATTTCATACCTAGGCACTACGAAGCCCACTTCTCGTAGAGGACCCTACGAATTGTAAGGTTGGCTCGTAGTGTATGTGCTAACTTTCAATACTCGTTGTTTCCCTATATGAGGCCTGATTACGAGTCATGGTGTTCACTTACAACTAATAGGCCTGCTCATAGAGGCTACTCCAAGTGCCATTTTCTCACATATTCAGTTCTCAACTTCCACCTGCTGACCAAGTTTCAAAACACTGCAATTTTCAAAATATCACGACTGAATCAGTGTCTTCCAAATTTAAAACAAACAACATGTTACAACCTAAAAATTTCAAAAACCAATCTAGTTTAAAACAAACTAAAAATCATCACCATATGCTTGAGTTGCCTCCAAGAAGCGTCTGGTTTAATGTCATGGATCGACTTTATCATCGTCCATTATCAACAATCATTAAGGGCCCAAAATAAACTCTTCAACTCATCCGGGTGTTTCATTGATTGGCGAATGTCAAACACCTTTGCATCATTGACCCTGAACCGAAGCTATCTAGAATCCATATCCACAAGAGCTCTCCCAGTGGCCAAAAATAGTCTTACCAAAATGATGGGCACCTCAAAATCAACCACACAATCAAGTATAACAAAATCCGCGGGAAATATGAATTTATCAGCTTTAATAAGAACATCAAGAAGTATTCCCTCTGGCTTTTTGATGGTTCGGTCCGCCATGAGCAATCACATTCTCGTCAAAGTCGGAGTACCAAGCCCAAGCTTTTTGAATACAGCAAGAGGCATTAGATTGATACTCGCTCCTAAATCACAAAATAGTCTTGCGAATTTAACATCACCAATGGTGCAAGGGATGGTGAACTGGGGTCCTCTCATTTTTGAACAAGGTATTTAGTTATGATTGCACTACATTGCTGGATCTCTTGTGAGAACTCTTAGCTCAAAGTGCATTTCTTTGTCATCAAATCCTTCATATACTTGGCATACCTAGGCATCTTCTCCAAAGCTTTTAGAAGGGGAATATTGATGGATAGTTGCTTCAACATCGAGAGGAAGTGCTTGAATTTTCCTTCCTCTTCCTTTTTCTTAAGCCTTTGAGGGAAAGGAGGTGGAGGCTTTGGAATTGGCTTAATTTTTTCATGCTGCCTCACCTCTTCTCTTTGTATCCCAACATTCTCCAGACCTTCTCCCTCAACCACAACTTCACCACCAATACCCTTCTCATAAACTCATCCACAAACACTAGTATAGGGGGATCTATGGTGCTTTTGCCACTCCTAGTCATGACCGCCATGCAATGCCCATCATTCTTGGGATTTTTAACCATATTTCTTGGTAAGGTGCCCTTTTGGCATTGGTTAAATTGAAAAGAGACTTACCCAAAATTGTTGTTCTTGTTGTTTAATCGCCACTGAGTGAGACTCTATCTTTTGGTTTATGCTTGAAATGTCCGATTTCATTCCCTTCAAGGTTCATCTTGATGGTCGACTCTTTTCAACAACTTTTCAAACATCTCTTCAAGCCTTGAAGTGTTTGACACGACATCACGGTCGTACGGCGGCACATAAGGACCATTCCTATAACTATATCTCTTACCCCATTCGACATCCGACACTCTCTCTCTTTCATAGTAGCCACCTCGGTTGTCTCTATAAGCACTATCTCAGTTGTAGTTCCAAACTTGATTCCCAGAATCTTACCTCCATTAGTCCGCATCGGACCCTTGGGGGTTATTCTGAAATCCCGCAGCTTAGTTACTCAAGAAACAAGCATCTTCATCAAAGAATGGATCTTCACGTATGGGAGCCTTAGGAGGTTGGTGAGTGATCGCTTGGACACTTTCTTGGTTTTGCTTCAAGACCAAGTCCATACTTGTGCAAAGTTGAACAAGTTGCTCCATGATCTCTTCATTGACCTTTGCTTGCTCATTGTTGGTGTTGACCACACAAGAAGTCCTCATTGCACCTCGCTCTCGTTGACCTCATGCTCTATTTGGTTTTAACGACTTGCTCCATCCTCATAGCTATCAGTGCAAAAGGCTGGTCAAGAAACATGCCTCCCATGATTGTGTCGGCACAAGCTTGACTATTCTTGTCATGTGCCCGATAGAAAATCTCAACCAAGGCATCATCAACAATCCTGTGATCGGGGACCATCCTCAAGCATTTGGTAAATCTCTCCCATGTGGTACTAATAAAGTTATCCAACAATTGCTCAAAATTGTTTATTTGATCTTTGAGCTTTAGCTTCTTTGATCTTGGGAGATGTCTTTCTAGAAACACTTTTTGAAGCTCGGCTCAACTTCTTATTGTACCCGGAGGAAGCTCAGAAAACCACATAACTTCATTCCCTGTTAGTGACAATGGAAATACTAGCAAACCAACGGAATCAAGAGAAAGATTTTTTGTTCCCATGACACTCTTGCAGATAAAAACCACATTATGGAGATGACGGTGGGGATCCTCTGAAGATAGCCCTGTGAATAATCCATGGTTTTGGAGCATTTGAAGTAATCCACTTAACACCGAGAACTTAGCGTCCACCAATAATGGAGGTAACACTATAACACCAGTAACATCCATGGCCATAGGGTTCAAATGATACTAGTTCCAACCATAAGTGTTCTCGTTGAAATCCCTAAGTTGTGGCCTAGCATCCCTCAGGGATGGATTTTCTTCTCTTCCCATATCATCATTCATATTCATTTCTTACTTAACCGTGATATCATCATTTACCTGAGCCATTCTTCTAAAAAGATGATGGATCTCCAAATTGATCGGAGCTAAGGGATTACCTCGACTCCTTGTATTGGGCATACAACTTAGTACACCCTGCAAGTAGAATCAAACAACAAAAACAAAAATAAAAGTAAAATACAAGAGAGTTTAGAAATTAACACTTGAACTAACTAATAGTGAAATCAAGTCAAAACCTAGTTGTATTCCCAAACAACGGCGCCATAATTTATTATGATATTTATGCTCTAATAAGAAAGCGGTCGCTGTCAGCAATTAATCTAACCGAAGGTTAGGGTCGAATCCACAAGAAATATAGGGCTTGACTACAAAAATACACTATCAGTTATTTCGAGTATCTATAACTAAAGTCTCTAAATAGGGGGTTTGTGATTTAAGAACAAAAGTAAAATAAATACTATACTACTATGCAAGGAAATACTCAATTTTAGGGACAACTTGAAAATTGTGTTCCCCAAGGTTCGTTGACTCGATTACCCTAAACAACATAACTACAATTTGAACTTCACGTGCAGGACGGTAACTTAGGTTCTTCCAGCTCTCTTGTGAAGGTGAAGGTCAAATTTCACCATGGTGCTTGGTCGGCAACCATGGTGTGCAAACTAACTGATACCTATTGTCCCAGTCAACCTCCCTTTGGTCAGGTTTGGTTGATTAGACAAGAACACATCTATCAAATTCTGTCATCTACTCCCCTTTTCCTATTCATCACTACCTTGGTCGGGATCATGATACTAGGCAGGGTTTGGTGTTGGCCACCACCAAGCAACAATCATAATGAAGGGAAATAGACAATACATGCAAAACCCTAATCATATAAATGCAATAAATTTAGGTCACCTCAAATCAACTACCCATGGTTCCCATAACCCCAAGTTGTGGGTGCTTAGCTACTCATGGCTATGGCAAAACCAACAAAGATGCAAATACAAGACACAATTGAGAATTTTACCAAAAGCAATGAAGAGTGATACACCACAAGTTGCAAACCACAAGCTTGATAGATTGAGAAAGAATACATGTACGATTTCCAATCCCCAAAAATGGGTTTTCCAAGAGAAAATGAAAACCTATTTTAAAACCCTAAAATATTCTAAAGAGAATATTCAAAGAAAATATTAGATGTTCAACTCTGGGATCTCCTTCAAATAAACCCTAACATAAAGTATATATAGTAGTTACAAATTTAACCCTAAAAATTACACAGAAAAGACAGCTAGTGGCAGGTACGTCTCACGGATATGACTCATAGGGTGACTTATGAGTCTTAATCGGGGTCTCGTATCAGACACTTGGCATTTTGGACTTGACTATTATGATCCACTAGTACGATTCATTGCTTAAGCTACGACTTTTATGCTTTTCTTATAGTCTGGGCCTTTAGTTTTTTGTCCAAAATTTTGGCTCTCCGTTTCTTGCTACGATTCAACCTATACCAGTCGTATTGAGACCTATGACTCGTAGGGTGGTCTCGTAAGGCTGACCTCCACTTAGTGGATTTCTAATTTTTTTCTCTTTTTCTACCTATGGGATCACCTACGACTCGTAGCTTGGGCTACGACTCGTAGGTGAGCTCGTATATTCTGCACTTCAGCAACATCTACAATTTTCTTCCAAAATCATGCGAACCTACCTTTTCTACAAAATAAACACAAAAACACATAAAACCATAAAACGTCGTATTAAGAACTCACAAATTCCTTGTTTTAGCCATCAAATATGTTGCATTTTGACAGCACATCAAACATACTTATGAAGCATCATGCCAAGTCAAGTGACCCCTAGAGGGGTATGGTTGTGCGCGTGGACTGTCATCCTCATAATCTTAGTAACCCATCAACAAGGTCAGGACTCATGATCCTTTGTACTACACTCAAAATATGCACTTGAATCGGCCAAACAAACTCTCGGATAGTGCTTCCCACACTTTTCGGATGGAGGAAAAGTTTGAACACCAACGCCCTTACCCTTATTTGGAGCATATGGATAGTCAACAATCTTGTGGCCTATCTTTCCACACCCATATCATACGCCCGTTTTCCTCAGACATGTGCAATTATAATTTCTCCCACATTTTGGGAACGTAGGGTGAGTCCTCCTACCATTGCCATCTTTAATTTAGAACCTTCCTCTCCCTTCCCTTGAGGCCACTGTGCAATCCCTCATCTTATGCCCAACACCACCACACTCAAAATAATCCGCAATTCCTTCCAAATACTTTCCTTGATGTTTCTTAACACACCTTTGACAAGTGGCTAAAGGGGTCCTTTTCTTTGGGCAATTGGGAACTAGTAGTCTAGCAGAAGATGAAGCACCGTCAACTCAGGCTCTCTTGGCCTTTTTCTCCCCCCTCTCATTATTTGAGCTCTCGAGGGTGCTCACCGATTGGTTGAGTTGAGCGGTCATAACTTTGGCCAATATCCATAGAACATTGTGAACTAGCTCATTGGAAATATCACCATCCTGAATAGTTTGAGACATGTTCTGAAATATAATGGTTAGGGATCAGTAATAAGCCTTAAGGGACTTAACTCTACCACATGATGTAGATCATGAATAAATGAAATTTTTTCTAAAATGCCTCATGGCCTCTCACTCATAGTTGTGGCGCATTTTGCAACAATTAATAAGACTCCAATAGACACGGTGTGTTGGATACCGAGGACTATTAACTACCTAGTTCTCTTATGCCAAGTTTGTAACAACCCAAGCCTAGGTCCTAGATGTGACAAAGCGAATGGGAACTTGAAGGAACCAAACAAACCTCTTAGCATATCAAACATACATCCCTAGTCGCGGAAGCAAAGTAAACAACAACAAGAGATAATGAAAAGGGAAAGCGGGAAGCAAAGTAAACAACAACAAGAGATAATGAAAAGGGAAAGAGGGACTAAGGAAAGTCTTTGATATCATAATAGCATAAAGATTCAAGCTTGTAGCATAAATACATCATAACATTCCAACAACACCTCTAGATGGAATAGGGGTCAAGACACTTTTCGGTCTCACCCTCATAATGTCAAATATTCAACATAAAGAAGTCTTAGAAATAGCAAGAGAAAGTAGATAGTGTCCTCGAACTTAAAGACTCACCAAATCTTATCTTCGTAGAATCTCACTAGCCACGTGTAGGATGATCAAGAGGAGTTATGGTCCCTACATGGTGATATAATGTAGGCATAAAGTATGCTTAGCACATATGGATGTAGTAAGTATGTAGGATGCAATGCAACAAGACATAAGTCAATATAGTCAAAATGTATAGTAATAGGCAATAGATAGCATACTTTTAATATGGCATGCACGATCAATGTCTGAAGTAAAACATGCTTATAAATCAATCAAGTTGCATAGAACGTAATACATATGTGGGAACAGACCTCAATCAATAACAAATAAGACTAAGCGAGCTACAACTTGGAATCCCAATAATTACCCCTCATCAGTAAAGAGGTGGTCTATTTGCCAAGGTAAATCATACTGTCACAACCCAAACTAGGGCCTAGATGTGACACAGTGCATGGGAATCGAAAAACCTCAAGCAAGCGTCTTAACATATCATTACATATCCTTGGTTGCGGAATAAATTTAACAGCAAATAAAGAATAGAAATAAGGGCATAGGGTCTAAGGGAAAAACTTCATTTCATAAAACATCAAGAGAGTCAAGCTTATAGCATCATTATATACTTGTCCAACAACACCTCTAACATAGAACTTAGCGGGGGCCAAGACAAGAAACCAGGCTCACCCTCATATTAATGACAATAGGTAATACAAATATATAAGATATAATCTAAACATAAGCATAAGAGAGGATACATATTGTCCCTGGACATGAGGACTCACCAACAGCTAACTCGAACAATCTATCTAGCCACGTGGAGGAGAATTAATAGGAGCTCCGGTTCCTACATGGCGATATCATGTAGGCATAGAGTATATGTTAGTATGTTTGAATGTACTAAGTATGTAGGATGAAATGCAAAAAGAATCATAAGCCATGTATAGTCAAGATGCATAGTCATAGTCAATAGATAGCATAATATCAATATGGCATGTATGATCAATGCTTTCAGTAAAACATGATTTTAAATCATAATTAATGAACATAAGCTCAATAGGGAATATATACACACTCAACCTTAACACAAGCATGCATGAGAATTGCCAAGTAGTTACCCACTCACCTTACGGTATAGCCTTTCCGGGGAGTGTTGCTAATAACCCTATTTAACAACATAGTCCTTTGGGTAGGTAGTATGAGATACCTCTTACCGTATGATATAATCCTTTCGGTAAGATTCATGATTGATTCTATCTTACGACATGGCCTCATCGGTAGAAGTCCTTAAGTGTCCTTACCTTACGACATAATCTCAGCAGTAAGAAAGTGGGTGTACTTACCTTATCATATAATCTTATTGTCAAGAGAGATCCTACCTTACGGCATATCCTTTTTGGTAGATTGTCCCTACCTTATGATATAATCTTTTAAGTGGGAACCAAGAGTTACTCTACCTTCGGTATGCCCTTTTCGGTAGATTATCCCTACCTTACAATATAATCTTTTAGGTATAGGTACCTATTAGCTCATCAAACCATCACATTCAAGTATCAAGAAAGAACTCCTCATTTTCCTAAGAACACAACAAACATGAGAGCCAACAATTCACTTGCAATGCTATAGATGCTTTACAAGATTTAAACACACATATATGAATACTTTTCATCATCATAAGCCACTTGACTCATAATACATGCAATAGATCATCAATAACTTGAGAATCCTTAACAAGACATTCTATCAAACACTTGGTGGGTGTGCAATGTTAGTGTAAAACTATGTAATTCAAGAGCGAAATCACACAAGAAAAATCAATATAAAACCATCCTCTTATACTTGGTAATACCCTCATACAACATACATCAAAACCCTTCATCAAATCTTGAGATAGATATAAGATTCATAGCTCAAAACTTGCTAAAACAGTCACAATTTCATTAGAACCCTAGCATAGTTCATAGTCTAATTCATAATAAGTTAGACCTATAAGTAAATCAACTTGAAATCATGCAATTTAGGTAATAAGGAAGCTTGGGTTTCATTCATGAAAGGGACCCATGAATTAAACCCACATACCTTAACCTTGGAGAATTCCTTGACGAAGATTGAGATGAGAACTTGAAGCTTGAGTGATTTCTCTAATATCTTAAATAAGATTTGGCACTTCAATTTTAGGTGACATATTAGTCTAAGTGTTAGAGAGGGTTTTGGAGAATGTCTTGTATGATATAAAGGTGAAATATGGCTAAGTATAGGTAGTTTATGTATAGGGAGGCTTAGGCCCAAGACCCAAAAGCCTTGGACCGGACAACAAAAACTAGGCAAAAAAAAAACACCTCACCACTGGCATGTCGCACTTGGGGCGCACTTGCTTGCCAGAATTTGCTCACTTTGGATTTTTAAATTTTGATATAGTTGCTCTAAAATCTGAGTTAGACCCCTCCCCCACTCAATCCCCTTCCTCCCGATCAAGAATATGGAGTTAGATTTTCAATATCACACATGGATTTTGATATATGTGGAAATTATGAATCTGGGCACTTTCAAGGCGCATTTTCAAGCACTTTTTAGGATTGTTTCACACACTTCACCTTATAGGAGACAGTTCCATTTTGGAGAAGTGACCCTCTTTATGGGAAACTATCCTATTTTGGGAAGGATTTCATGAAAAGCTTCGCATTACAGGAACCTATCCAATTTCGGGAAGAATTTCAGGAGAAAGTGCACTAAATGAATCCACTACTAAAGCCAGGGTAAAGTATACTCCTATGTTGGGATATAGTTTGAGGAAAGAGAGCATCCCTTCAATCCATCGATGCTAAGCCTAATCCCACATAATAATTGAAATTATCATATCTTTAGTAACTTGTAATGAACATAGAATCATAAGACGAGTAGCTTTAAAACATCTTTGACCTCTAATAGTGACCCTAACTTTTAAACATAAGAATAGATCATTATCAAACACTACTTTGCATTAACATCAATGGCTCAAAAGAGGTAAAATCTTTGAAAAAGGGCTTAATCTGGCATCACAACATCAAAGACATTTTCATAAATTCAATGCATCTTTTGAGAGTCCAAAATCATCATAAAATCACTTGACTTATAAATCATACGATAGATCATCAATAACTTTAAGAATCCTTGAAAAGACATTTTATCAAACACTTGGCGGGTGTGCAATGCTAGTTCAAAATCATATAATCCAAGAGTGAATAATATGAGAAAACTCAATTCAAATCGACCCACCAACATATAGTAAAATCCTTACATAGAATACCTTGAAATTTATAATCAAATCTCATAATAGATCATAGTTTTATAGCTCAAAACATGCATAGTCTCAATAGACAAAATCCATTCATTGTACAAGCTTCAAAAATAGATATTCATGTATAATAACTCAACATTTCATAAAACCCAACATAATTTATACTCATAATCCATAATAGGAGATATCATAGATAATACAACTTGAAAACATACAATTTTCATAAGATAGGAAGATTAGGCACCACAGCTGAAAGGTACCCAATTGTTGAAACCCATATATCTCAAACTTGAATTTTCTTGATGTAGACTTGAAGGAGAGTTGAATCTTGAATGGATCTCTTGAGATCCATAATTATGCTTGAGACA
Organism: Solanum clarkiae; assembly: GCA_011800125.2. Taxonomy (NCBI): domain Eukaryota; kingdom Viridiplantae; phylum Streptophyta; class Magnoliopsida; order Solanales; family Solanaceae; genus Solanum; species Solanum clarkiae. Next base: position 7,889 of record JAABOM020089292.1, on the reverse strand, counting down.
TTTGAATTTGGATGAAATAACCGATTAAGTGTTAGAGAGGGTTTTGAGAGGGTCTTGAGTGTTATAGAGTTAATAAATGGTTAAGTGTAGGTGTTTTTATGCATAAGTGGGCATGGGGCTATAACTTCAAGGCCCTTGGACTGAAAGAGGAAACTAAGGAAAAAATGTACATCTCTGCGCCCCTGGCACGTCGCGCCCAGGGTACGGATCGTCTTTGGAAATCGTAAATGTGCAAAAATTATTTTTTGCTATGGGTCCACTAAAATTAGTTTTATACCTATTTTTCACTCAATTTTGTTCCCTGTTCAAGAATATGAAGTCAAATTTTGATATCACGCACGGATTTTGAAATATATGAAAATTATAATTATGGGCATTTCCGAGGCACATTTTAGGACATTTTTGGGGCATTTTAGATGGTTAAAGGATAATTCTTATCAAAGATGGACCCTCATCTGAAAGTGCAATTCTCACTTTAGTGGATTCCTAAGTTAATGAGATACTCATATATGATGATGTTTATGTCTTCAAGCTTATGAATACATGATTATGATAATTTTTTTAAAGTACTCCATGGGACTAGACTTAGCAGTGAATGAGACATTAAGGTAGGGTTTAATAGGGGAACCTTAGGAACAACCTCTAGTCTAAGTAACTTTGTGCCACCATAGAATCCCTTATAGGATAAGGTTAGTAGATCCACAATAGCAAAGTTAAAGATAAGATGTGCATGCATAAGTTGACAGACTTCCACGTGGAAAGTGGTTTCCTCGTACTAATATAGGAGATTATGTTGGATTCCATGTAGTAGCTCGTATGGTCTTAAATGTTAGTTACGGTCTCCTCCAACATAGTTATGTATATGATGTTCATGTTACTTCAAATCATGTTTCACATGATGCATTTATCAATCATTACATATTGAGTTTTATTTTTTGATTATGACTATTCATATTGTCTATGTTAACATTACAATTTTAATTAATGATGATATTATAATTTCATACATGATGACATTAAAATTTGATGTGTTGTATTTGTATCCTACATACTTAGTACGTTCAAAGTGCTAACACATATTTTTTCTACATGATATCACCATGTAGGTGCCGACGTTCCTCCTCCACCGGCACGTGGCGAGATCTTTAGATGATTGAAGACTAGTAGTTTTAGTGAGTCCTCTAGTTCGGGGATAATACCCACTTTCATTCAAGCATGAAATTTTAAGATTTTTACTTTCTAGGTTATATCACTTTTGCTACATATACTTGATATGAGTTCTGAACATATCTAAGTCCCTGCCAAATCTTTATCTAGATGGTATGCTCAGCTTAAAATGTATGAAGTCTTATGTTAGTTTACTTCCGTTTATGAATTTTATCTTAAATGTCTCTTTGCTCCATTTCCTATTTTAAATTATTCTATATTATGTATAAATACCTATGAATGCTTAGAGGCTTGGGTGAGGTGTATTTAGGTCACTTATTCGTCGTGTTATGACTAGGACTTAGGCTTGGGTCATGATAAACTTGATGTCTGAGTATGAGGAATTGAAATGGTCCTCGGATCTCCAACATACCATGTCGGATAGAGTCTTGTTTTTGGTTGTGAAGCACACCACAATCATGAATGAGAGGCTATGAGGAACTTAGTACATTTTCTCTTCCTTCGTGTTTCTTGTCGTTCTTTAGAAGTTATCTTAAGGTTTCTCCTGTCTAACGATGTTCTCTTTGCAATTTTCTAGAACACGTTGCTAAGAAGAGATCCTTTACAAAAGAATGTGAATAAGGACCACGACCCTCCAATTCCTCAAGAAAAGGGAGTTTCTTATATGGAGGTTTGGCCCACCTTCAACACGTTGGCTCAACTCATGGCTCACTAAGTCAACAGGGATGTTGTCCTTCCTCCCAAAGAACCTACTTCAACAACTAGGATCCGAGACTTCATGAGGATGAACTCGCCCATGTACCATCACGCTAGGGTTGATAAGGATCAGGTGGAGTTTATTGGTAAGGCTTATCAAATTATAGCCGTTATAGGTGTACCACAAAAATATAAGGCCAAGCTTATGGCTATTCACTCAAAGGCATCGACAAAGTGTTGTAAGTGAAATGGCTCAAAACGTGCTTCGAAAATGCCCATAATCATAATTTTTTTATATCTCATAATTCATGTGTGATATAAAAATTCTAACTACATGTTCTTGATCAGGAGTCAAAATTGAGTGAGAAATGGGTATAACCCCAATTTTATAGGATCCGTAGTATAAAATAATTTTCGCTAATTTTCTTTTTCCAGTGTATGTCTGCGCCCTAGATGCGATGTTCCAGGGACATGGAACAGTAGAAACTAGGATTGGACGATGGGTCCACGTCGTGGATCAGACGCGGACGAGTGTTAGATTTTCCTCAATTTTCCATTTTGGCCCAAGGGCATTGGGGTCATAGCCCCATGCCCCCTTATGTGTGAAGAGACCTATAGTTATCCATTTTCAACTCTATATCACTCAAGACCCTCTGAAAAACCTCTCCAAGAATTAAATAAATATCTTATTAAAATTTCAAGGATTTCAAGTCTAACTTTGGAATTCAAGGATTCTCTTCAAGCCCCATATTTTCTTCAAGCTCAACTCAAAGAAACCCAAGTTTGAGGTATGTGGGTTTTATCCATTGGGTTTTTTGACCCATGGAGCCCAATCTCCCTTTTTACAAAAATTGCATGTTTTCACGTTGTATCATCTATGGGTACCCCTTATTATGGATTTTGATTATAAATTATGTTGGGATTTTATGAAATATTAATTGACTATGCATGTTTATCTATTTTAAGCTTATACTATGAATTGATTTGTATATTGAGACTGTGCATGTTTTAAACTATGAAACTATGATCTATTATGACATTTGATGATGGTTTTCAAGGTATTCTACATGAGGATTTTACTATGTGTTGGTGGATTGATTTACATTGAGTTTTCTCATATTATTTCACTCTTGGATTGCATGATTTAGAACTAACATTATGAACCCACCAAGTGTTTGATAAAATGTCTTAACAAGAATTCTCAAGTTATTGGTGATCTATTATATGGCTTATAAGTCAAGTGAATATATGATGATTAAGGGACTGCATGTACGGATTAAATTCATGAAACGTACTTATGGTGTTGCAAGTAGAGCACACCTTGTTAGGCGGTGACATGCCCAATCACCTTGCTAAGGGGGTGACATGCCTCAACCACCTTGTTGGGGGGTGATATGCTAAATCACCTTGTTGACGGAGTGACATGCCTCAACCACCTTGTTGGGGGGTGACATGCCCATAACACCATGTGATAGCTCGACCACCTTGTTGCATGGCTGACATGCCCATACCACCATGTTGAGGGGTGGATACCTCGATCACCTTTGGCCCCCACTCTAATCTATGTTAGAGGAGTTGTTGTAACAATTGATGTACTTATGCAATGAGCTTGATTCTTTTATATTTTATTGTTATTAAAGACTTCCTTTAGTCCCGATCCACTTATTTATATCTCTTGTTGTTATTATTATGCTTCTGTGACCAAGGATGTGTGGTTGATATGCTAAGATGTTTGTTTGGGGTTCCTTCGGGTTCCTCATTCGCCGTGTCACGTCTAGGCCCTAAGCTTGGGTGGTGACAAACTTGGTATCAGAGAACTAGTTATTAATGGTCCTCGGAATCCAACACACCGCATCAATTAGAGTCTTATTTATGGTTGTCAAGCGCGCCACAACTATAAATGAGAGGCTATGAGGTGTTTTAGAAAATGTTTCACTTCTTTATGATCTATATTGTTCTTTAGATGTGAGTATAAGGCTTTTCCCCTAACAAATGCTCTTTGCTATTCTAGATCATGTCGATTCCAAGAGGGAGACTAAGGAGAGCCCATAAACCCGAGGAGCAACTGGCCCCTCCCGCTCCTCAAGCTCCTGAAGGTGGAGGGGTAGCCCAAGTTGTGTTCCAGGATGTTATTATCAAGTTGGCTCATGCTATGACCAACCAAATTCACCAAGGTATCCAAGTCGCTCATGCTTTCACTCCCACTTCTAGGGTAAGGGACTTCACTAAAATGAACCTGCCGGAGTTCCATGGGTCCAAGGCGGATGAGGATCTTAAGAGTTTATCGATGAGGTGTACAAAGTGATATCTATTATGGGGTTCAATTATGAGGAAAAGCTGGAGTTGATGGCTTACCAACTCAAAAGGGCGCCTCAAATTTGGTTCACAATGGAGGTCGGAAAAAAGAGATGATGATGTTATTCCTTAGGAGGAGTTCAAACCCGCATTTCTCAATTGGTTCTTTCTTATCGAGCTAAGGGAGGCTAAAATAATGGAGTTGATGAACCTTAACCAAGGTTCCATGAGTGTGAGGGAGTATGCCCTGAAGTTCAACCAACTCTCCAAGTACGCCCCGCAATTGGTTGCCGAGCCGAGATCAAGGATGAATAAATTTGTGTCGGGTATATCCGACTTGGTCAATGAGGAGTGTCGCACTGCCATGCTAATAGGTGATATGTACTTGTCCCGCCTTATAACATATGCCAAAAAACTAGTGAAACGACCCCAAAAAGTGCCTGAAAATGTGTCTCAGAAGTGTTCGAAATCATTATTTCCATATATCTCAAAATCCGTGTGCAGTACCTAAAGTTCGACTTCATAATCTTATTCGGTGGGCAAAATTGAGTGGGAAATGGGAATTACCTCAATTTTAGAGAAAACAAATCATAATTTTAATTTCCCAAAATTTGCTTATCCAGAATGAGTCCGCGCCACGCGACACGGCTAGGGTGCGAACTAGTGTTATTTTTGCCCAGTTATTTTTAGTTCGGTCCAAGACTTTTGGGTCTTGGGCCTAAGCCTTCCCATGTATGAAAATACCTATACTTAGCCATATTTCACCTTTATATCATCCAAGATATTCCCCAATACACTCTCAAACACTTAGACTAATGTTTCTCTCACAATTCAAGTGCACAATCTCTTCCGGATCTTAAGGAATTCACTCCAGCTTCAAATCTCCATTTTCAATCTTCATCAAGAATTCTAGAAAGCTAAAGTGTGTGGGTTTCATTCATGCGTTCCTTTCATCTATAAAGCCTAAGCTTCCTTTTTACTTAAATTGTATCATTTTAAGTTGATTTACTTATGGGTCTAACTTAATGTGAATTTGACTATAAACTATGTCGAGGTTTCATGAAATTGTGACTATTTTAGCATATTTTAAGCTATGAATCTAAGATCTATTATGGGATTTGGTAAAGGGTTTTGGTGTATAATGCTTGAGTGTGTTACCAAGTATTTATGGATGGTTTTACATTGGATTTTTTTGCATGATTTCATAACTAAATTGCATGGTTTTACATAGCTCTACACACCCACCAAGTGTTTGATAAAATGTCTGGTTATGGTTTCTTGAGGAATTGAAGGTCCAATTCATGTCTTATGAGTTCAATGACTTTATGATGATGAAAGGAATACATGTATATGATATTTTCCTATATAGTGTTGGAAATTGACCATGCCCTACTTAGGGAGGTTAAGAGCCTGGATAACAATGTCGAGGGGTTTGTACCATGATAACCAATCAAGGGGTTTGTAACTTGATAACTAGGTTGAGGGGTTTGTACCTCAATCACCAGGGGTAGCAAGGTATAGTGATCCACCTACATATCAAGGGGTTTTTACCTTGATAATTGGGTTAAGGAGTTTGCACCTCAATCACCAGAGGTAGTAGGGTGCGATGATCTACCAACCAATCAAAGGGTTTGTAGCTTGATAAACTATGAACTCATTAATAATGGTCTCTTCTTACACATGTATTATGTTTTATGTAAGCATCATTTACTGTAAGTGTCTTCTATGCATGCCATATTGTTTATGCTATTCATTGCTTATGCTTATGTAACACCCCACACTTTACAATATTAGTACAATGCAAATGAAACATGATATGGTTTGATCAAATTAGCGCCCATTTTTAAAAGTGGTTCAATCTCATATTATAGGGGGATATGTGCGTCTAACGCTTAAGAGGGTCGAGTATATATATGTGTTATGTCAAATTGAGGAGATCACGACCTTAAATGAAGTAAGAGAATTGAGGTGCTTGTAGGGCTTAGGAAGCTAGAAGGTGAGTCACCCATTTGCTTAGCATAAATTGCTAGTTATACGGAGATGAGGCCCGACATCGAATTTGTCCAAGTCCGATTATGAATAAAGTCTGTGTTAAGGGTGTAACTTTAGCCCAAGTTTTAGCATCATAAATGGAATTTATTTTCAGCACAAGAAGAATATAAGAAGAGCCCAAGTACATCACAACACACTTAACCATTTGGGCCCAAACCAAGTGAAGAGAAGTTTGGAAAAAGGGTAGCCAAAGCCCATCAACGTTGAGACCCATTTAGAACATAGTGTAAGGGTTAAGCTATTGCATAACCAGCTTAATTATATGTGGTATTAGGTGGTTAAAAGGTCAAAATAAAGTCAGCCAAATTGGTCCTTTAAAAAGGGGTTACAAGCAGCAAATTTAATTTCACTCTTAGACTTGGAAAATTTCATCTTTCACAACTTTCTCTCTACACTTTCTTAACCTAGCAAAGCAGCCATAAGGGAACTTCTAGGGTTTTTGGAGAAGCCCTAAACCTTGAAGGTAATGGTAAGTAAGTTTACATATGTATTTAGTATGGTTTTCGTATAAAAACAAGAAGTATATGCTAGTATATTTGTGCTGAAAAATTTGGACAGCATGTGTTTAGAAAGTTGTTGCACACTTGCCTTTTGGTTTAGTGACTTCTCTATGGTTTGTGGGCTATATTATAAAGAGAAGTTGATGTTCTTAACATGGATTGAGTTATAGATATTACCCTAAGGTTGCTGCCCTGATTTTGGTTTCATTTAAAATATAAGTTTTATTGTGCTATCTTAAGGTGTAATGTTGATTGGAACTTGTGAGCTGTTGGATGGAAGGCTATTGGCTCACATCCTTCATGACTTATTGGGTGCTGTTCTAAGACTGTTTTAGGAATGTATGTATGTATAAATATTGTTGGAACAGTTTGTTTAGAGTTGGAACAGGTTTGGAATTGTCGACGTCGAAATGCAGCGACGGGAGGTAATGTTATGTTTTCTATTTGTAGGTTGTGTAGAATTGTTATGTATTGTGCTTTGTGGGCTATTAAGATTGTTGTGGCACTAAAATAGGCTTCACATGATGTGTACAAGCAAATGTGTACTAGAAAATACGATTAGGGGCGAAAAGGTTAAAAGAATACACTCGGGTTTATAAATACTAGTTTGCTGCCCATGTGCTGTTTTTTAATGTGATTGGGCTGCCAAGATATATCTATTGGCTGCTAATGTTAGTTTTATCACCTACTATGTTGTAGATAAATATTTGGATGAAGGGAAGGTTATCCCAAGGTAGTAATGAAGTCATACAACGAGGTATGTAAGGCTATATGATTTCGTATTACTTGGCATAGAATCTAGATTCTTCCTTAGCACATAAAGGCACTTACCAACTCCGACACAACTATTAATTGGATATCCACTCATTGACATGTTCATATGCTTCCATACATAGTCACCTTCAAATTTGCATACATGCTTGGATACCAAGTTACATGGGTTCTTGTTACTAAATAAAATTCACGAGTTGTTCCATTTCATACGCATTTCATTATTTGTGTAACGTACTCTTTTCATTATCATATTGTCTTGTATGATTATCTACATGTCATATTCTACATATACAGCCCTACAGCTCCAATATTGTGACTAACAAAAGAACCATCTCAAAGGTAATTGAAAGGTAAAGTATATTGTTTATTGATGGGTGGTAGCCCGAGGGATGGAAGAATCACCTA
>JAABOM020089274.1:0-29206 GCA_011800125.2 Solanum clarkiae | reverse complement strand
TTGTTTACTTGAATTGAATACTTTCTTGAGATATTGCATACACCCTTTATGTTAATGGTTAAGAGCATGCATGAAAGAAGATAGGGATTGAGTCTAGATCCTTGATTGAGATTGTGATTATGATTAAGATTGAGATTGAGAATGATACTGAGTTGATAGAACTTGATAGTCCTATGAGTTCCCATAAATGAACTCTAATGATTTGTCAATTCGATTATTCCCTAATGATTGTTCAAACCATTGAGCTGTTGATTGATGAGATGATTAGCGTCTCTATGAGACTAATTGAATGATGAGATCCTTTATAAGGCTGAGTTGAGATGAGTCAATTGAGATGTATTGATTGGATAGATTGTTTTATGAGCTTTGAGTCATGGGAGGATTATCGAGCATCGAAAGAGTAAGAGTTAGTCCAACTCGCACTCCTCAAACTACGTAGCCAAACGTAGGTGAGGATTAGAACCATTACGTCTCATTGTAGTTCCCTCTGGATAGAGTTTCTAAAATAATAGAGGACTTAACTTTAACGAATAGTTGGGGTCCCTAGTGGAGTCGATTCGTCCCCTACCTGGCAAGTATGGGACGACTGTGGCAACAACTATGACTTGTTGTATGATCACTGACTCATCAATGACTGTTGTCAGATAAGAGAAACTCCTAGAAAGTTCCCAAACTGAGTAATCTGAGTTGAGATGAGATGTGATGAGATGTGATGAGATAAGTTGAATTGAGTTCCTTTGAGATGAGTCCCTCTGCGATGAGTCTGATTTGATTGATGAATTGATTGGTCGATGGGTCACTTGTCTACTCTTTATTCTTGTTTTAGATAGACTATTGACATGATGATTTTTACTATCCTTGATGTTGATTGTTGTCTCTATATTATTCTACCTGTTTCATTTTCAGTCAGCTATTTAACATACCAGTATATTTCACGTACTGATGTCCCCCTCTGGGACTGCCGGTAGTCCATGCACATTCTATGGGACCTATCTTTCTTCTTCACAAATAACACCAGTGCACCTTAAGGTGATTGGCTAGACCTAATAAAACCCTTCCCTAACAAATTCCTCAATTGCTCCTTTAACTTCTTTAACTCTGCCTGAGCCATATGATAAGGGGGAATAGAAATAAGTTAAGTATCGGAAAGGAGGTCTATACTAAAGCCTATTTCCCTTTCAGGAGGAAAACCAGGAAGATCATTAGGGAGGACATCAAAAAACTCATAAACCACCGTAACCGACTCTATAAGAATGACCTTGACTCAATATCCCTAACCCTCACAGTATGATAGAGACACCCCTTAGAAATCAACTAATGGGCTTTAATGTAAGAAATAAATCTACCTTTGACCATCACATCATGACTCTCCCACTCAATAATGGGTTCATTTGGGAATTTAAATTTGACCCCACAGGTTCTACAATCAATAGAAGCATAGTATGTATGCAACCAATCCATCGCAAGAATGACATCAAAATCCACCATATCCAACTCAACAAAATCACAAGGCAATATTTATGCAAAATGCATATGGAAAAATTTTTATAGACTCTTCTAGTAACAATGAATGCACCAACGGGAGTAGACACATCATAAGGCTCACACAACAATTTAGGTTCAACATGAAACTTCTTGGCAACAAAAGAGTAACAAAAGAAAGAGTGGCACCCGGGTCTATCAATGCATACATATCAAAATCAAAAACTTTTAACATACCGATGACGATGTCGGGAACCTCATCCATTTCTTGTCTCCCTTGAAGAGCATGAGAAAAATCACTAAATTTGTGACCCAATTCAGCATAATTTAAGCAAGCATTAGATTTCTGCAAACATGGGCCACCATGGCCTTTCCTACACTCGTGACATGTCAGGGAATCTTGAGCACCAACATCTTCACCTTTCCCTCGAACATATGGACAACTAGGGATCTTGTGACCCATCGTGCTATACCCAAAGCATGGACCCGTGATTCTCCTACATGTGTTATTATGGTCTCTCCCTCATTTTGGGCATCTAGGACGAGTCATCCCACCATTACCACTAGGCTTGGCATATGGATGCCTAACTTCAACTTGAACTCTCCTTCTTTCTCCCTTGATGTTTCTTGCCACACTCTTGACAAGTGGTAAAAGGGACCCTCTCTTTTCAGTATTTAGGCATCGGTAGTCTAGAAAAAGATGAGGCACCACTAACTCCGACCTTCTTAACCTCACTCTCCCTCCTTTTATCCCTTGAAGTCTCAGGAACACCCACTTGTTGATTTAGTTGGAGGGTCACTGCCTTGTCCAATAGCTATAGAATATTACGAACTTCCCTATTTGACATGTCACCATTGGGGAGTTGACCCCGTAGTGAGGGATGATCACCACCTTGTTCACCACCCTGAATAGCTTGAGACATGTTCTAAAACAGAATGATTAACATAAGAAATCAGCCTTAATGGACTAACTCAATCGTATGACATAGATTAAGAAGAAGGAAAACATTTCCTAAAATTCCTCATAGCCTCTTACTCTTAGTTGTGTTGCACTTCAAAACCCTGAATAAGACTCCAATTGACACAGTGTGTTGGATACCGAGGACCATTAACAACCTAGTGCTCTAATACTATCTTTGTCACGACCCGTACCTAGGGCCTAGACTTGACACGATGAATGGAGAACCCGAAGGGACCCCAAACAAGTCTCTTAGAATATCATTACACATCCTTGGTCGCGAAAGCAATTAAAAAACAACAAGACAACATGAAATAAGGATAACGGGGCTAAGGAAGTATTTCTTAGTTTAAAAATATACAAGAGTCTAGAGAGTCAAAGATCAAGGCATCATTACATAATTTGTCCAATCATACCTCTAAACTTAGAATTGAGCGGGGGCCAAGGCAACTTTCCGAGCTCTCCCTCATAGTCGAAAGCATACAATAAAAGAAAGAGAGTCTTTGCATAACATAAGATCAAAAGATATCTTTCTCAGAGTTGAGGACTTACCAAACTTGCTTCAAAGATAGTACTAGCTACATGGAGTAGGAAGATGATCAAGTGGAGCTCCGGTTCCTACATGGTAACTTCACGTAGGCATAGAGTATGAATTAGTATGTTTGAATGTACTAAGTATATAGGATGTAATGCAACAGGAGATTGACAACATAAGCAAAATGCGTAAATATAGGCAATAGACGATCATAGTAATAGTATGGCATGCATGAATGATGCTTGAAGTGAAACATGCTTATATAGAACCTATTACGTGTGTAGGAAGAGACTATCATTATAGAGACCAAGGCCTACCACCCCTTAGGTGAGGCGATTGAGGTACATACTGCCAACATAGTAGCACGGGCCTACCACCCCCCGAGCAAGGAGATTTAGGTACATACCCCCCAATATGGTAGTATGGGCCTACTACTTCCCGAGCGAGGCGATTTAGGTACATACCCCCCAACATGGTAGTTCGGGCCTACCATCCCCGAACGAGGCATGGTCAACTTGTAACTAGATACTATTCATGAAATCAACATATATATATATACATTCGTTTTCCCATCATAAAGTCACTTAACTCATATGCCATGCATTAGACCTTTAATAACTCAAAAATCCATAATCGGACATTTTATCAAACACTTGACGGGTGTGTAATGTTGGTACAAAATCATGCATTGAAGAGTGAAATCATATGAGAAAATTAATGTAAAACCACCCACCAACACTTGGTAATACCCTTATGCAAGATACATCAAAACCCCTCTTCAAACCACATAATGGATCATAGATTCATAGCTCAAAACATGCTTCAACAGTCACAATTTTATGAAACCCCAACATAGTTTATAACCAAATTCATAATAAGTAAGACCTATAAGTAAATCAACTTTAAAACTTGCAATTTATGTAAAAGGGAAGGTTGGGCACCATGGGTGAAAGGACCCAATGATTGAAACCCACATACCTCAACTTTAGAGATTTCCTTGATGAATATTTGATTGAGAACTTGAAGGTTGAATGAAATCCTTAGATCCAGAATGAGTTTGGAATGCTAGAATTTGGGTGAAATATTTGTCTAAGTGTTAGAGAGAGTTGTGGGGAATGTCTTGTATGATATGGGTTGAAATATGATAAGTATATGTGTTTTTACGCATGGGATTGTCTCTAGAAATCGCAAATTTTAGAAAATCAAATTTTGATATGGTTGCTCTAAAATCAAGGTCATACCCATTTCCTACTCAATTTTTCCTCCTGATCATGAATATGAAGTTGAATTTTCGATATCATATTCAAATTTTGAGATATATGAAAATTATAATTATGGGCACTTTTGAGGCACATTTTCGAGCATTTTTTGGGTCGTTTCGTTTGATGTCATCCAAACTACACCTCCTTTTTGAAGGTATATGAGGTTGTTGTAAAAATATATAATCTAACCGAGATTAGGGTCAATCATACCGGGAATATGGTCTAGACCTAGAGTAATTACAAGTAATTCCAACGAGTTAACCTACTTATCTCCTTAAAAGGGGGGGGATTGTTTAATTGCAGTAAATAAATCTAAACTAGAAGCAAGTGTTGTGAAAGAAGTGAGAAGTCACTAAGGTATTGTGTTCCCCATGAATTCCTAACTCTGTATCACTAAATAATCATAATTTTTCTAGTGTGTAGCAGATAGAACTGGCAAGTTAAGTTTACCAAACCTTTTGATCCAGGCGAGAGGTAAATTTCACTACGTGATTTGATCCATCCTCATAGTGTGACATTACTAACCTTACCTTTTGTTCTAGTACAACCTCCCCTTGGTCCAGTTTGGTTGATTAGATGAGAGGGATCACATCAAATCCTATTAATTAATCTCTTTTTCTATTCATTACTACCTTGATCCAGTCAGTAAGAATTAGATGGGTTCTAACATTGGCCACCGTTAAAAAGTATTCATAATAATGAAAATTAATTAATTCATACATGCACACTTTCCAAGAATTACGAATTATTCAGTTTTACCTTGTTATTTCTTCATGGTTTCCACAATCCTAGTTGTGGATTTAGCTATGCATAATCATTGTAGATGAAAGAATCATGTTATGGAATAACATAATTGAACACTTACAATAATGAAATTATGAAAATGAAATCCAAAGTTCTCCACAAGAAATTACAATGTAATGTTTTTAATGTAAAAATCACAAAATATGAAGTCTCTCAAAAGTTTTTCTCTGTCCTTTCGTGTTCTCTCTGCTAAAAAGACCTAAAAAACCTATTTATAATAAGTAAAATATGAATTCAAAATGGAATAGAAAAACTGGATTTGGCAGCTTATACAGACTGGGTTATAGGCTATATAAGGCTCTACGACTTGTACCTGGGCTTCCACTTTGCATCTTCAAAAATTGACTTCAATGCAACATGACCTTCTTATGGGTCCTCTTCTAACTTACGACTTTTGGGTTTTCTTTTGATAGCTTTTTTGAAACTCTTCAAAATCTGATCCTCTAGGCATAACCCCTATCCATAACTCATGAAAACTTCTATCGCTCGTTTGACAGCTTATGGATGCAACATCTGAAACTTAGCCCTTCACTGGATCTCACTTATGAAACCTCTCTACGACTTGTGGAATGAATCATGACCTGTAGAGTAGCTCATAAATCCTCAAAAACTTAAGTTCTGTAGAACTTTGCCTAAAATCATGCCAAACTCTACAACCCTGCAAAATAAACATAAAACTTATCAAACCCACTAACATCGCTTTCAAAACACACAACACTCTAAGTTTTAAGCATCAAAAGTCTTGTGTTTTAAAAATATATTAGCACATGACTCATCCTATTCTATTCACCCCTATTCTACAAAGATTTATAGAGATTTGAGGGAAGTGTATTATTGGGGTAGTATGAAAAGAGATATTGCAAGGTTTGTAGTCAGATGTCACAATTTCTAACAAGTCAAAGCCGAACATCAAAGGTGGAGTGGCCTAGCCCAAAATATTGAGATACCCACTTAGAAGTGGAAAGAGATCAACTTGTACTTTGTGATTGGCTTACCTAAGACTAAGAGGTATTTTGATTCCATATGACTTATTGTTGATAGATTGACAAAATTGGCTCACTTCCTACTGGCTGAAATAACTTAAGGTGCCAAAGATTATGCTAAGTTGTACAATTATGAGTTGGTTAGATTGCATGGGGTTCCATTGGCTATTATTTAAGATATTGGTACTCAATTCACTTCACACTTTTTGAGATCCTTCCAAAGAGGCCTTGATACCAAAATAAAACTTAGTACGACCTTTCACCCACAAACGGATGGTCAAACCAAAAGGGCCATTCAAATTCTTGAGGCTATGTTTAGGGCTTTGTGTTTTGGAATTTAAAGGTAGTTGGGATGAGCATCTTCCACTTATTGCATTTGCTTATAACAATAGCTATCACTCTAGCATCAAAATGGCTCCCTTTGAAGCTCTATATGGTATGCGTTATAGATCCCTGGTTAGGTGGTTTGAAGTAGGGAAAATGGCTTAGTTAGGTCTAGATTTGTCAATGGAAGCTTTGGATAAGGTGAGGTTTATTAGGGAAAGATTCAAGATGACTCAATCAAGGAAAATGTCCTAATTTGATGTGACAAAGAGAGATCTTAAGCTTGATGTTGATGATTGGGTGTATTTAAAGGTCTTACCCTTGAGGGTGTAGTTTAGTTTGGTAAGAAAGGAAAATTGAGCCCAAGGTGTGTAGGACCTTATAGAATATTTAGGAGAATTGGTGAGGTTGCCTTCGAGTTGGAGTTGCCTATGGAAATAAGTATGGTTCATCTGGTCTTCCATGTATCTATGTTAAGAAAGTTTATAGGTGATCTAAACTCTATTGTGCCTTTGGAGGTTGTTGATGTTGAGGAGAATTTGACATATGAAGAAGTTCAGTTGAGTTATTGGATAGAGAAGTGAAGAAGTTGAGAAGCAAAGATGTTACATCCATCAAAGTCTTTTGGAGGAACCAAGAAGTCGAAACTGCCACTTGGGAAGCCATGCCGATATAAAGAAATGATATCCTTGTCTCTTCTACTCTAATCTAGCCTAAGGTAAAAAGTTACTCCTATCTATAGAGTCAAGTCATGCGATTCAGCCCTTTCATGTCATATTGCATGCATACATACTCATAAGTGACAAGTTTTGATAGTGTCTGATACATAACTATGAGATTTCATGAAAATAATGTTTAATTTGAATCAATTGCATTCATGTGGACTGAAAGTTGTCTAATCACTCTTCTCAAGCATGTTTCCATCACATTCGGAGATGAATGTTCCCAAGCGGAAGATATTGTAACACCTCTCACGTGACACGAAATGTTCCTATGGCGTATTTCTTGAGTATCATAAAATTCATGCATAATTTTGCAAATCCAACTTCCTTTTCATGAGGAAAAATTGTGTAGGAAAGGCGTGACCTTCAATTTTTAGGTCACCCATATAAAAAAATATTGTTTTTGGATGATTTAGGCCTAAATAAGTAGGGTATGCATCCAATGCATGTCGTGGATTTGGTCCCCCATAGTACAAAAAGTGGCCTAAACTCATTCCTAGGCCAAAACAGGGGAAAATTGAACTTCGCATAAAAGTGAAATGTGTGGGAACAAGTCCGCATTGCGCCTGTGGTTCACCATTGTACAAAATTTATTAACTTTCTTTATTTTAGCTGAGGGCAATTGGGTCATAATCCAACACCCTTATAGGTGGGATTTCTCTATTGTTCCATCTTTTTTATCCCTAATTCTCTCAAGAACACTCCCAAAACCTCCTAATTCCTCACCAAGTCCTCATCTAAATTCAAGATTTTTAAACAACTCTCTTTGGATTTCAAAAATTCAAGTGAAGCAACAAGTCTTCCTCAAGTTTCCTTCAATAAATCTCAAGCTTAAGGTATGTGGGTCTTCATCCATCGATTCTTTCACCCATGGAGCCCAACTCTCCTCTTTTATGAAAATTTCATGATTTCAAGGTCCTATACTCTATGAGTACTTCCTATTATGCACTATGAACATGAATTATGTTTGATTTCATCAACTATTTATATGATTATGCATGAATATCTATTCAAAGCAATCCTATTATTTGATTTATGACGATTGAAGATATGCATAATATGAACTATGAAAACTATGAAAAATTATGGATTTTTAAGATGGATTTCATGACATCCAACTAAGGGTTTTACTATTATGTTGGTGGGTTGTTTGGAAAGCTTTTCTAATGATCATGTTTACCTCATCCATGTTTAATACTCATGTATTTCTTGATTTTAAGTCTAATTACATGTACCCACCATGTTTGACAATATTTACATGACAAGAATTCCCATGTTGATGAAATATTATTGCATGAATTGCAAGACAACCACGTTATGATAAATTATGGGCTCCCAAGCATGTATTGTACTCATAAATAGTTCCTATGATTACAAGTAAGATTGTGAGCCCTTATTCCATGTTAGACCCTCTTGTGAATGAATAATGCTCACTAGAAGGAGTCGGGTATATTAAATGTTCTCCCCTCATGTGAAAAGCAATGTCCACTAGAATGGGTTAAGTTTAAAAAGTATTTTACCTCTAGTGCAACGTAAATTCTCACTTGTACGGGTCAAGTATATGAATGAGCTACTCTTATCATGTTATCATGTTTTTACAAGTTATTCAAGTTACAACTACATTTATGATTATGTAAAGTATTCTATGGGACTAGACTATCATGATCTGGACTTAGGGCCTTGCCGTGACATGGCAAATATGACACTTGAAGGATCCCATCCAAGCATCATATTTATATCATAAGCATTCATAAGGTATAATAAGCATACACAATAGATTAAGCAAGCGAAAATGTATATAAGCAAGAGTATGAAAATACTTCGTATCCAGTTGTCCAATTCATGGCTCTTTATCACAGATCTTGGCGAGGTCTAACACATATCTCACTAACTCACCCTCAATATATACATAAAAAGTAAATAAGGTTTCTACATAAAAGTAAAGGAAAGCATCATAAGGTCTTGTTCTTGAAGCATGGGAACTCCCTAAAAGTCTTCAAGCTTAGGAATCTGAATGCTTGCCTCAATAAGGAATCTCCTCATCGTCTATCCATATATGGTTCATCATGTAGACAAAGAAGTATGTGTTAGAAAATAGAATGTACTAAGTATATTAGTATGCCATAAATTAAGGACATCACAATAATATCAATATGGATAAATCATAACCAACGGGAGAGGGACATAATATATATGATCATGCAATTTAAAAATCATGAGAAGAAGCATCATGAGTCAATTCTTAACCTTAGTATACATATGTGGGAATAAGGCTATAACCGACATATAAGACTATGCAGACTATTGCATGAAATCTTGATGTTCACTCTATATTAAGCTAAGAGGAGTCTACTTTGCTAAGGTAAATTGATCCTCACCCTATAGGCTCTATCCTATTACGGTGAGAACAGACATTTGACCCCACCTTTTAGGATCTGTCCTAGCATGTTGAGTGTCCATCATTTAAGCTAATTAGATACAATATCATTCCTTTAAGACATAAAATATGAACATCATTCCTACGGTGGCAAATAGTTATGAGACTTGAGGATTTATATAAGTACCCTTAGGGATAGTTCGTACTTCATTACAATTATTCTTTCATAGCTTTCAAAATAATCAACATAGTCTTTCATGAAACATCATGTCATAAGAATAGTCCATCTACTTGCTTTCATCATAATGTGGGTAGACATTTTCACCTTAACATCATCATAAATATTAGAGTACTAATCACCCTTTTTATCATAGAATCATCATAACTTTGATAACATCACCGTTGTCATAACATCATAATCATTTAAAATATTCTTTTCAAACTTGATGTCATATGTACGACCCAAGCATAGAGCCTAGACGTGACACGGTGAATGGGCAACCCGAAGGAACCCCAATCTAGCCTCTAAACTTATCACTACACATCATTGGTCACGGAAGCATGTAAAAGACATAGAATAATATTAAGGGCAAATGGGCTAAGGGATAGCTTGCAAAACAACATCATCAAGAGACAAGGAGTCAAAGCTCATACCATAGATACATAATTTGTCCAACAAACACCTCTAAATACATAGATAGAGCGGGGGACAAGACAAATTAACCGGGCTCACCCTCATAGACAAAATAGAACATAACATACATTGTCTCAATAGAAAGCAAGAAAAGGAAAGCATAGACCAAGATCCCCGATATAGAGGACTCACCCACTAGCTTACATCAACTTGGGCACCGTTCTACATGGTAATATCACGTAGGCAAGAGTATGTATTAGTACGTTTAAATGTACTAAGTATGTGAGATGCAATGCAACAAGGAATAGACGTCATAATCAAAATGCATAATAATAGGCATTGAGCATATCATAACAAGATGACATGTAGGGTTAATGCTAGGATAAAGCATGCTTAAATAACTTATGCACATATAAGATATCATATGTGAAGAATAGACCAAGCTAGATTTTCAAGGTATAAACCCCTTGAGGTTAGTGATGATGCCACCCCATCAATTAGGTGGTCAAGTACTAACCCTTCACTCGGTTGGTGATGATGCCGCCCCATCACCTAGGTGGAGAAGTACTAACCCTTCCCTCAGTTGATGAGTATAAACCCCCAACCCGGTTAGTGATGATGCCGCCCCATCACTAGGTGGAGAAGTACTAAAATTTCCCTCGGTTAATGGGTACAAACCCCCATCTTGGTGATCCGGGTTCTTAGACCCCCCAGATTGGGCATGGTCTAATGCAACATTTTATATAGAATTCATCATGAATATAAGCTCATTTTATCATCACAACATCAATCATATCATATCTCAT
Source organism: Solanum clarkiae (assembly GCA_011800125.2). NCBI lineage: Eukaryota > Viridiplantae > Streptophyta > Magnoliopsida > Solanales > Solanaceae > Solanum > Solanum clarkiae. The sequence continues at coordinate 18,319 of JAABOM020089274.1, read as the reverse complement.
GCTTTGGACCTTCAACTCCTTAAGAAACCACATCCAGACATTTTATCAAACACCTTGGGGGTGTGTGATGGGGGTTAAAGACCATGCAATTTAGAGAAGAAATCATGCAAGAAAATCCGTTGTAAAACTATCAATCAACACCTTGCAACACCCCCAAGATGTTCACATAAAAACCCCTCATCAAATCCAACAATAGATCCAAGATCTAGAGCTCAAAACGTGCTAAAACTACCATACTTTCAAGAACATAAATCACTATGTAGTAAATTTCTCAATATACAAGACCCACATGTAAAATCCACTTGAAATCATGCAATATTAGTGAAAAGAGGGTTTAGGCACTATGGGTGGAAGGACTCAGTGGTTCAACACCACATACCTTGACTTTGTAGAACCCTTGAAGAAGATTAAAAACAGAGACTTGAAGCTTATGAGATCCTTGTTGAAATCCTTAAGATTGGTCTTGAGTTTGGGACTTGAATTTAGGAGCAAATATTTGGCTAAGTGTTTTGGTGAATATTAGGGAATGTTTAGGACGATATGAGGGTGAAATAAGGCTAAGTATAGGTAAAAACATGTTTGAGAAAACTTAGGCCCAACTCTTAGAAAAATCTAGACAAACTAAGAAAAACAGTACAGAATTTACACCTCTGCACGTCGCGGGGAGGTCGCGGACCCTCGCTGGAAATTGCACTAAGTGCAAATTTCATTAATCGATTTCTTTACTTTAAAATTGAGGGACCCTTTTCCTACTAATTTGGACCCCCTGAACAAGAATATGAAGTTGGATTTTCGAAATAATAAATGGATTTTTGGATATATGGAAAACAAGATTTCGGGCACTTTCGAGGCATGTTTTTAGGCACTTTTTGGGGTCGTTTCAATATCTCCCCCTTGGGAACATTCGTCCTCGGATATAGAAGAGATGTACAAGACAAGAGTAATCATAAACAAATTGTCCCCAACATGGATGCAACATTAGATTTAAAATATCACTTTAAAAATCTCAACATAGGTGTAAAATTATCATAATTTGCCAACTTAAGCATGAATGTACATGAATGATATAGTGGCTGACATATAAGACTTGTTATCACATAGGGGATTTAGAATTAGTACATTAGGCTTGAGTGGAGTGGAAAAGATAACGATACCACTTTTTCATATATCTGCTTCGGCCTTCCAAGTAGAACTTTTGACTTGTTCGTTCCTCCAAAGGACCTTAACGGATGCCACTTCCTTGTTCCTCAATCTCTTTACTTGCCTATCCAAGATCTGAGATGGAACCTCCTCATAAGTTATGTTATCCTTAACAACACCCACAACATCAAGAGGCACAATGACATTAGGATCACCAATACATTTTCTCAACATAGAGACATGGAACACCAGATGAACCAAATTCATTTCACTAGGCAACTTTAACTCATAAGCTCCCTTTCCAACCCTCTTTATCACCTCATAAGGGCCAACGTACCTTGGACTCGATTTTCTCTTTTAACCATAACGGACCACATGTTTCATTGGAGAAACCTTCAAATAGACCCAATCACCCACTTTAAATTCTAGGTCTCTTCTTCATACATCGACATAGGATTTTTGATGACTTTGGGCTGTTCTCAATCTTTCCTTAATCATTTTAGCCTTCTCAAGAGCCTCTATAACCAGATCTAGTCTCAACAAAGCCACCTCTCTAACCTCAAATCAACCCACCAGTGATCTACACCATCTCCCATAAAGAGCCTCAAAAGGAGCCATACCGATGCTAGAGTGATACCTATTGTTGTAGGAAAACTTTATCAATGGAAGATGGTCTTCCCAACTACCTTTAAGCTCTAATACACAAGCCCTAAGAATATATCAAGCATTTGAATTATCCTTTCAGCTTGGCCATCCGTTTAAGGTTGGAAGGTCGTACTAAGGTGAACTTTGGTACCAAGATCCCTTTGGAAAGACCTCCAAAAATATAAGTAAATTGTATACTACAATATGATATGACGGATAAAGGAACCCCCATGTAACCTTACTAATTCATGGATGTACAACCTTGCATACTCTTCAGCCCCATATGTAGTCTTAACTGGTAGAAAGTGAGCAGATTTCATTATCCTATCAACCACCACCCATATGTAATCAAAACCCTTTTTAGTCTTGGGTAAACTAACCACAAAATCCATATTAATCACCTCCCACTTCCAAGTAGGAATCTCTATGTCTTGGGTTAGGCCACTCGACCTTTGATGTTCGGCTTTGACTTGTTGACAACTATGGCAACACGAAACAAATTTAGCAATGTCCCTTTTCATGCCTCCCCACAATACCATCCCTCAAGTCTCTATACATTTTGGTGGAACAGGGGTGGATAGAATACGAAGAGTTATGGGCCTCATCAAGAATTCTCTCCCTCAAACCATCAACACATAACACACACAACCTACCTTGGTACCTAAGTGCCCCATCTCCCCCTTGGGAGAAAACCTCTATTTTTCCCTCTTTCACCAAGGCCTCCAATTCAAGTAAGGAGGAGTCTAGATCTTGTTTTGCTATCACCTCATCAACTATAGAAGATTTAGAACCATTAACAACAACCACACCATTACCCACATTCCAACATCACTCCTAGTCTAGCCAATCTATGCACCTCCCTAGCCATCTCCCTATCACCACCATCCACATGAGCTAGGCTACCCATACACACCCGACGCAAAGCATCTTCCACAACATTTGCCTTACCCGAATGGTAATGCACACTCATGTCATAGTCCTTAAGAAGTTCTAGCCACCTTCTTTGTCTCAAGTTGAGATCTTTTGGTGTGAAGACATATTGTAGGCTCTTATGATCGGTAAAGACATCAACATGTAGCCCATACAAATAATGACGCCAAATCTTTAATGCAGACACGACAATGGTCAATTCAAGATCACGGGTAGGGTAGTTCTTTTCATGCACTTTGAATTGCCTAGAAGCATAGACTATGACCTTACCATTTTGCATTCGTACACAACCTTAACCAACTCTAGACACATCACAATACACAACAAAATAATCAAGCCCATCCGGTAGTGATAATATAGGAGTGGACACAAGTCTATCTTTTAATGTTTGGAATCTCTTCTCACATTCATCGGTCCATGCAAACTTAACCCTCTTTTGAATCAATTTTGTCATAGGGGAAGCAATGGAGGAGTACCCATCCACAAACCTTCTATAGTAGCCCGTGAGGCCCAAGAAATTCCTAATATCCGATAGGGTCAATGGTCTAGGCCAATTCCTAATCACATCGATCTTTTTAGGATCCAACTTAATACCATCCCGCGACACCACATGACCCAAGAATGCAACCTCCTCCAACCAAAACTCACACTTGTCATATTTAGCATACAATCTCTCTTCCCTCAATCTTTGCAACACAACAGTCAAATGGCCCATATGCTCCTCCCTACTATGTGAATAGATCATAATATCATCAATTAAGACCAAAACAAAGGAATCAAGGTAGAGTTTGAAGACCTTTTTATTAGTTCCATGAAGATGGACTGTGCACTAGTCAACCCAAAGGACATCACCATAAATTCATAATGCCCATATGTAGTCCGAAAGGATGTCTTGGGAATATCACACTCCTTTATCCTCACTTGATGATATCCGGACCGAAGATCAATCTTAGAGAAAAAGCTAGCCGCTTGTAATTGGTCAAACAAGTCATGAATTCTTGGAAGAGGATATCTATTCTTATAGTGACCCTATTGAGTTGTTGGTAGTCAATGCGCATTCTAAGTGACCCATCTTTCTTCTTTACAAATAACACTGGTGCTCCCCAAGGTGATTGGCTAGGTCTAAGAAATCCCTTCTCCAACAACTCTTTCAATTGTTCCTTTAACTCCTTCAATTCCGCCGGGGCCATACGCTAAGGGGGAATGGAGATAGGTTGAGTGTTAGGAAGGACATCTATGCCAAAATCATCTCCCTTTCGGGAGGGACATTGGGAAGGTCATTTGGGAAGACATCAAGAAACTCACTTACAATCGGAACCGACTTGATGGAAGGGACTTTAGACCCCACATCTTTAACCCTCACAAGATGATACAAACACCCCTTGGAGATCAACCTATGGGATTTAATGCATGAGATGAACCTAACCCTCACTACCACATCATGACTTTCCCACTCAAGGACGGGTTCATTTGGGAATTGAAACTTGACCCTACATGTTCTACAATCAATAGAATAATAGTATGCATGCAATCAATCCATCCTAAGAATAACATCAAAATTACCATATCTAATTCAATAAGATCACAAGGTAAGATTTTATGCAAGATGCAAATCGGAGAATTTCTATACACCCTCCTAGCAAAAATAGATGCACCAATAGGAGTAGACGCCTCATATGACTCATGGAACAACTCCAACTCAATATGGAACTTTTTTAAAAAAAGGGGATGACAAAGGAAAGGGTGGAACCTAGATCAGTCAAAGAATATACATCAAGATCAAAGATTTTCAACATAGCGGTAACAAAATCGGGGACCTCACCAACCTCTTGCCTCCCATGTAGAGTATAAAACCAGTTGTTATTTGGGGCACCATCTTGAGGACCATCTCTACCCAATGGAACCGCATTAACACCCGAGACCTTGCCATGGTTTCTTAGACAATCTACCTTCTTGTGACAAAGCTCCCCACAACCAAAGCATGCATTAGAACCCTTCAAACATGGGCTATTATGAATCTTCCCACATTTAGGACACACATCATTAGAAGCCACACCACCAATACCTTGAGGCCCAGGGAAGTCATCGGTAAACTCCCTATTAGTAGCATGAGGAGACCTTTGGCCTTGATGAAATCTAACACCCTTTTGGAACTAACTCTCAAAACAGGCCCTCTTGGAATCATGGCCCTCCTCTTTCTCAACTTTTCTTTTGCCATTCGCTTGGCATATTTCGTCAACCGAGACAAGTCCATATCACCAATAAGGAAGGAAGACCGATATTCTTCACTCACGAAGTCGGAGACCCCCATCATAAATTTATTCATCCTTGATCTAGGATCGACCATTAAGTGAGGAGCATATTTGGAAAGTTGATTAAATTTGTGGGGTTACTCCATCACACTCATAGCACCTTGTTTCAAGTTCATAAACTGTACCAACTTTGCTTCCCTAAGCTCAAGAGGGAAGAACCGATTAAGGAAGGATAACTTGAATTCCTCCCAAAGCACCACATAACCGTTCTCCTTCTCACTGTTCCATTGCTCATACCAAATTTGGGCTACCCCCTTGAGTTAGTAAGCTGCCAACTCTGCCTTTTCATTTGGCCCAACACCATGATGTTCAAGATCTTGTAGACATCGTCAATGAACTCTTGTAGATCTTCATCCACCTTTGACCCATGGAAAATCAGAGGATTCATCCTCATGAAGTCTCTTACCCTAACTCCTGGGGTAGTAGCATGAGGGGCTTGGACCCCTTGTTGGACTTGGTTGGCCATCACTTGGGAAAGCATAGTGAGAGCATCCCGAAGCTCACCATTGGTGGGTTGCTCCTCGGGAGTTTGGGCCCGTGTTCCTATAATGTTTGACATGATCTGACATAGAAAAGAACACTCATTAGGAGGAAATACTTACCACAACTCTATAACATGACTTAGAACAAGAAGAAGGAAAACATTTCCTAAAATGCCTCATAGCCTCCTACTCATAGTCATGGCGCGCTTCACAACCATGAATAGGATTCTAATCGACATGATGTATTGGACTCTGAGGAGCTATCAAGCTAGTGCTCTGATACCACAATTGTCACAACCTAAGCCTAGGGCCTAGACGTGACACGACGAATAGGGAACCCGAAGGAACCCCAATCTAGCTTTTCAACTTATCATGACACATCATTGGTCGCGGAAGCATGTAAAAGACATGGAATATTATTAAGGACAAAGGGGCTGAGGGATAGCTTGTATCAAAACATCATCAAGAGACAAGGAGTCAAAGCTCATACCATAGATACATAACTTGTCCAGCAATCACCTCCAAATACATAGATAGATCGGGGGCTAAGACAAAGTAACCGGGCTCACCCTCATAGACAAAATAGAACATAAGATAGATTGTCTCAGTAGAAAGCAAGAAAAGGAAAGCATAGACCAAGGGCCGCGATATAGAGGACTCACCCACTAGCTTAAAATAACACCACCTAGCCACGTGGAGAGGAAGGATGATCAACTTGGGCACTAGTTCCTACATGGTGATATCATGTAGGCAAGAGTATGCATTAGTACGTTTGAATGTACTAAGTAAGTGGGGGTGCAATACAACAAGGAATAGATATCATAATCAAAATGTAGAATAATAGGCAATAAACATATCATAGCAATATGACATGTAGGGTTAATGCTAGGGTAAAACATGCTTAAATAACTTATGCTCATATACGATATCATATGTGAAGAATAGACCAACTTAGATTTCCAATGAATAAACTCCTTGAGGTTAGTGATGATGCCGCCCCATCACTTAGGTGGTGAAGTACTAACCCTTCACTCAGTTGGTGATAATGCCGCCACCTCACCTAGGTGGAGAAGTACTAACCCTTCCATTGGTTGATGAGTATAAACCCCCAACTCGGTAAGTGATGATGCTACCCCATCAGTAGGTGGAGAAGTACTAACACTTCCCTCGATTAATGGGTACAAATCCCCATCTCGGTAATCCGGGTTCTTAGACCCCTTAGATTGGGCATGCAACACGTTATATAGAATTCATCATGAATATAAGCTCATTTCATCATCCGAACATTGATCATATCATATCTCATGCTTTGGATCTTCAACTCCTCAAAAAACCACATCCAGACATTTTATTAAACACCTTGGGTGTGTATATGGGGGTTAAAGACCATGCAATTTAGAGAAGATATCATGCAAGAAAATCTATTGTAAAACCATCAATCAACACCTTGCAATACCCCCAAGACATTCACATCGAAACCCTTTATCAAATCCAACATTAGATCCAAGATCTAGAGCTCAAAACATGCTAAAACCACCATACTTTCAAGAACATAAATCACTATGCAGTAAATTTCTCAATATACAAGACCCACATGTAAAATTCATTTTGAATCATGCAATATTAGTAAAAAGAGGGTTTAGGAACCATGGGTGGAATGACCCAGTGGTTCAACATCACATACCTTGACTTTGGAGAACCCTTGAAGAATATTGGAAATGGAGACTTGAAGTTTGAGTGAGATCCTTGATGAAATCCTTAAGATTGGTCTTGAGTTTGGGACTTGAATTTAGGAGCAAATATTTGGCTAAGTATCTTGGTGAGTATTGAGGAATATTTAGGGTGATATGAGGGTAAAATAAGGCTAAGTATAGGTAAAAACACATTTGGAAAAATTTAGATCCAACACTTAGAAAAATCTGGACGAACTAAGAAAAACAGTGCATAATTTACATCTCTTCGTGTTGCAAAGAGGTTGCGAACCCTCACTGGAAATTACACCAAGTGCAAATTTTATTAATCGATTCCTTTGCTTTAAAATCGAGGTTAGACCCCTGTCCACCCTAATTTGGTCCCCCTGAACAAGAATATGAAGTCGAACTTTTGAAATAACAAACGAATATTTAGATATATGGAAAACACGATTTTTGGCACTTCCAAGGCATGCTTTTAGGCACTCTTTTGGGTCATTTCATCATAATCATAGAAGTTCATAGCTTTATCAAAAAATACCAGGGCCAAGTGTGGGTTCATGGACATTTGAGTCAAAATCATGGAATTGAGCAGGATTCATAAAGAATATATGCAGTTAAAACCAAATTAAATCGTTAATAATGAAAACCACATTAAATCACTAAACCCTAATCATGCATACTTTGGAATCACCACACTTTTTCTTGAAAATCATATACATAATGTAGTTCATACATCATATTTCATGCATAATTAGACATAATCATCATATAGGAATCATAGTCTATGCATTAGGAGTCCTAACTTAAAAGCCCATAAGAAATCATTATGAATTTTGATAAAAAGGAAAGTTTCGGATTGGGTTTCATGTATGAAGCTAATCCATGAATGAAGCCCTACATACATCAAGTAAAATCCTTAGAATTGGAGAAGAAAAATCTGTAAAAATTTTGGTCAATCTTCAAACTTTAGTTTCAATGGAACCGTTGACTTAGAAAGAGAATTATTGAGAACCCTTGAGAGAAATTTGAGAGTTAAAAGCTTTGAATGAATTAGGAATAGGACTTTATGGAGGTTAGGTTGGTTAGTGTAGTTAGCCTAGCCAAAACAACATAGTTTGGGACTTAGATGGATTGAAAAAGTAAGAAAACACCTTTCCCTAAAAACTGTCGGAGTCGTCCAGAAACCTCTTCTCGGGCTGTGGAGCGACTTTCTTGCCTCTTAGTCAGGGTGTTACAAATGTTGAGCTACTAGAATTGCAGCTTCTAATCCCCAAACATGCAGTATAGCTCGTATCTGAATTTACAAGCTGTAGGAAACTTTGTAGGAAGACCCTCGGACTTAGACAAAATTTTATTCCTTATGGCCTCCACCTACGGGGCCTACTTACAGGCCATGGGCAAATATACGATTCGTCTGATAATTCGTAAGTCAACTTTTAGAAATCCTTCAATTTTCCACTTTTACTAGGCACTTTCCATGATATCACCTACGACCCCTAGATTCTTTTATGGGTCGTAAACTGGCTTTTAAGTTCTTACCATTAGAAATTTTTAGTGCCTCAACTTTCAAAGCCTAAAAACATGAGGGGTTTTACATTATCTCCCCTTGGGGATTATTCATCCTCGAGTGAGACAAAATTATCATGCAAAAATAGTTTATTGATCAGAGTAGAAACATAATTGTTATCATCATCATAGCATATATGCAAAAATGTAACTAAATCATCACCCAATATCATGCAAAAATAGTTTATTGATTATGCATGCATGTAGCTTAACTATGAATACATATTCGTGAGAATTTTGAAGGAATGGATCGTATTAAGTACCTTAGGCTTGAATAGAAGGAAAGAGGTATGGGTATCATTTCATCATATTCTCCTCAGCCTCCCAAGTAATACTTTTAACTTGTTGATTTCTCCGTAACACCTTGACAAATGCAACCTCTTTATTTCTCAATTTATTTACTTGCCAGTCCAAAATCTCAACCTGTACTTCTTCATAAGTCAAATATTCCAATGGGATAATAGAACTGGGATCACCCAAGCATTTTCTTAGCATCGACACATGAAACACTGGATGAACCGTGGATAACTCTATAGGCAAATCCAATTTATTGGTTATCTTCCCAACTTTCTTCACTATCTCATAAGTTCCCATGTATCTAGGACTCAATTTGCCCTTTCTTTCCAAAACGCATTACTCCTTTCATTATGGAAAAGTTCAAATACACCCAATCACCTTCATAAACTCCAACTTTCTTCTCCTAACATCAGCATATGACTTTTGACGACTTTGGGCAACTTTCAACCTTTCCCTTATTACTTTCACCATCTCCATAGCATCAAGTACCAAATTTGATCTAATTAAGGATATTTCTCCAACTTCAAACCATCCCACCGGTGATCTACACTGTCTACCATATAATATTTTGAATGGAGCCATACCAATACTTGAATGAAAACTATTGTTATACAAAAATTCAACAAGAGGTAAGTGATCATCTCAATTTCCTTCAAAATCAAGTACACATTCCCTTAACATATCCTCCAAGGTTTGTATTGTACTTTCAGATTGTCCATCCGTTTGGAGATGAAATGCGGTATATAATTGACCTTCGTACGAAGGCCCTTTTGGAATGATTTCCAAATATAAGAAGTAAATTGAGCACCTCTATTCGATATGAAGGACAATGGTACTCCATTTAATTTCACCAATTCTTGGATATAAACCTTAGCATAATCCTCAACTCTATCAGAAGTCTTTACCGGCAAAAAGTGGGTTGTTTTTGTCATTCTATCCACAACTACCTATATTGAGTCAAATTGCTTTCTTTTACTTGGAAACCTTATAATGAAATCCATATTCACTATCTCCCATTTCCAAGTTGGTATCTCAATATCTTGAGTCAAACCACCAGGTCTTTTATGTTCGACCTTCACTTGTTGACAATTTGCTCATTTGATCACGCACCTTGCTATGTCTTTCTTCATGCCATTTCACCAATACATGTCTCTCCAAGCTCTATACATTTTGGTGGATCCCGGATGAATAAAATACATGGAACTATGAGTTTCATCAAGTATCTTTTCCCCTAGTCCATCTACATTGAGTACACTTAATCGCCCTTGATAACTCAATACTCTATCTCCCCCTTACAAGAAATTTTCTACCTTTTTATCAACCACCAACTTCTTGAACTCCACTAAGGTATGATCTATGTCTTGATTTGTCTTGACTTCCCTCATTAGAGATGATTCCGTCCCATTAGGTACGAACATACCACCATCACTCAAGCTAGCTAACCATTCACCTAAATAGGCCAAACAGTGCAATTCTTTGACTAATCCTTTAATCCACTTTCAACATCTGCCATGTTGCCCATAGACACTCTAATCAATGCGTCGGCTACAACATTAGCTTTGTCGGGGTTATATATAACACTCATGTCATAATCTTTCAAAAATTCCAATCATCTTCTTTATCTTAAGTTCTAATCCCTTTGGCTAAACACATAGTGCAAACTCTTGTGGTCGGAGAATATATCAACATGTACCCCATAGAGATAGTGTCACCAAATCTTTAATGTGAACACAACAGCCAACAACTCAAGATCATGTGTCAGATTGTTCTTTTTATGCACCTTCAAATTGCCTTGAAGCATAGGCAATGATCTTTCCATGTTGCATCAATACACAACCCAAGGCTATATGTGAGGCATTAGAATACACAACAAAACCCTTCGAACCTTTGGGCAATGTCAAAATAGGAGCCGAAGCAAGATGGTTCTTCAACATTTGAAAAATCCTTTCACATTCATCAGACTATTGGAATTTTGCCTTCTTTTGGGTCAAATTTGTCAAAGGAGAAGCAATATAGGAAATCCCTCAACCAATCTTTTATAAAATCTAGCCAAACCCAAAAAGCTTTTAATATTAGATGGAGATAATGGTCTAGGCCAATTCTTCATAGCTTCTGTCTTTTTTGGATCAACCCTAATACCATCACTCAAAATAATGTGACTTAGAAAGGCTACCTCTCTTGACAAAAGTTCACACTTGCTAAACTTGGCAAAGAGTTGTCTACCTCTTAATGTTTGCAACACAATTCTCAAATGATCCTCATGCTCTTTCACATCCAATGAGTAGACAAATATGTCATCTATGAATACCACCACAAATGTATCCAAATACGATTTGAAGATCCTGTTCATCGAATCCATAAAAGCGACAAAGGCATTTGTAGTCCAAATGACATAACCAAAAATTCAAAATGACCATACCGGGTTCTAAATGTTGTCTTGGGAATGTCATCTTCCTTCACCCTCAATTGTTGATGTTCGAACAGGAGATCAATCTTAGAAAAGTATCTTGCACCTTGTAGTTGATCAAACAGGTCATCGATCCTTGGAAGTCGATACTTCTTTTTGATGGATACTTTATTCAATTGTCGATAATTCATACACGTCCAAAGTGAATTATCCTTCTTTCTCACAAATAATACGGGAGCACCTCATGGTGACACATTAGTCCTTATGAACCTCTCATTGAGCAAATCTTTTTGTTGTTCCATCAATTCTTTCAATTATGTCGGGGCCATGTGATATGGATGGATAGAAATAGGTTAGGTGTCGGGCATGAGATGAATACCAAAGTTGATTTCCCTTACGGGAGGAATACCGGGTAGATTATTAGGGAAGACGTCGAGAAAATTATTTTACAATAGGGACCGAATCAAGAGTAGGTACATAAGACTCAACATCCATGACTCGAACAATATGATATAGAAAACCTTTAGATATCATTTTCATGGCTTTCATATATGAGACAAAATTCCCTTTGAACACAGAATTTGTTCCCCTCCGCTCTAAGATGGGCTCATTAGGGACTTGGAATGTAGCCCTATGGGTCCTACAACCAATAAAAGCATAGGATGCATGCTACCAGTCCATACCAAGAGTGATATCAAAACTAGTCATATCGAGCTCAACTAGATCACATGGAAAGACTTTATGTAAGATCGATACGGGACAACTTTAATAGACTTTCTTGGCTAGGATTGACTCAACAATAGGAGTATAAACCAAATAGGATTCTAACAAGACTATTAGAGACACATCAAATTTTATGGAAATATAAGGAGTAACAAAAGACGTATTGGCACCAAGGTCAAGCAAAGCATATATATCATGATCAAAGACTTCCAATATACCAGTAACAACATCGAGAGCCTCATCAACTTCTTGTCTAGAATATAAAGCATATAATCGATTACCATAGGGACCACCGCCTTGAGCTTAGACACCTTGTTGCACTTGCTCTTTCTGAACCACTTGTCCTTGAGGACACCCTTCCTTACCTTTATTAGCAACATTAGGACACTCAACAATCTTGTGTCCCATCTTTCCACAACCAAAGCATGCACTGAAACCTCTCAAACATTCACAAACATGGTTGCTCCCACACTTGTGACATCTAAAAGGAATAGCACACCTTTCACAACATCACCTTGAGCTTTAGAATTGGCCCCTTTCTCTTTGTCAAACCTTTGAGGAGAACCCTTTGAAGACCCTTGGCCTTGTTGGAATTGGCCACCACCGGACTTACTATAGGAGAACCCACTATCATAATGTACCCTCTTGGACTCCCTCAACCTCATGTTTTGCAACTTTTCACTTTCCATTTGTTCGGTATAAGTCATAAGCCTTAATAAGCATAACAACCTTGCATTCCATCTTCACAAAATTGAACATCCCCAAAGTAAACATGTTCACATGGGCCTTAGAGCCAGCTAAAAGGATGGAGCAAATTTGGACAACTTAGTAAAATTGAGGGCATACTACCTCACACTTATCCCTCCCTGCTTTAAGTTAATGAATTCCATCACCTTAGCCTCCCTTAGATCAAGAGGGAAGAAACGATTAAGAAAAGTAGCCTTAAACATCTCCCAATCAGTGGCACCTTCTTCAACTCTCTCAAACTTCCATTGAGTGAACCAAACTTGAGTCACTCCCTTAAGTTAATGAGCTGCTAGTTCGGCCTTCTCTTCGAAAGATACTCTCATAATATCCACCTGTCATGACTCAAAACAAATCGCAACTAAAGGACGATAAATAAAGCAAAAACAAACTCATAAGATATAAGAAATCTCCCAAAACCTAGAGTCATGAGTATAAGAACATCTAAAGCAGTACTGAAGAGTAAATACAATGGTCTCAAAAACAAATAAAACACTATCTCATAAGTAAGTATGATATTGTCTCATAATATTTGCTACATAGTTTGAGCAAAATGAAATAAAAGAGGATCCAAAGATCCACAATGACTCGAAGTCTAACCCTCACCACTGAGATCTGGATGGTAACGGTAGCACTCAGATGGAAAGATCAACTACCCTATCCTGTACCCTCTGAACGATCTGCAGGGAGGAAATATAGTATGGGTGAGTACACCGAATGTACTTAGTAGGTTTAACCGACTAGGTAAGGGAAATCGAATCATGCATGTGATAACGAAGAACCCTATCCTTGCATCCAAAAAGTTTAGCTCAAGACGGTAATATATATACCATAGTAATGACCTAAAATATCCTCAGGAATCCATGATGTCATATAACCATAATAAGAAATATAATGCACAACTAATCATGCCAAAGTCCAAGCGTGTTACAGCCTTGCCACCTGTCCGTGGTCATGTAATATCAATATACCATAATCTTGCCACCTACCCATGGTCAAGTAATAATATAATGTCAAGTTCTTGCCACCTACCTGTGGTTAAGATATGAGAAGTATGAGTCTCACCCTAGCCTCCTGCTCGGGTTCAGGGGTTGGTTCTAACATGAATCATAATGCCCTTTCCCCTGACTAGGATCAAAGGATGTCACAAGCCACACACGATGGATATAAATCAACAATGCAATTTAGTGATACATATAGACATATAAATAGCACTAAAATAGGGATACTAAGGATGAAACTCATATGGATCATATGCACCCAAGGAATAATATCGAGTGTCGTAGCTAATGCCCAACAATCATCATAATTTTAGATCATCATAACTATATCCATATCGGAGCTAACTTATACAAACTATGCAAGAATATCAATATTATGGACCTAACCCGTCACAAATATGCAAGCATGACCATGATACCAGACTTAACTCATTCCAAATATACGAATATAACAATGATGCCAGACCTATCTTGACCCAACAATACAAGTATATCAATAATACCAGACCTTACTCATCCGAATTGACCTCGAAAGACTCATTTAATCACATTCCATCTCAAGTCCTTATCAATGCATCATAATTCAACTCAGTCCATCAATAGGATCAAGATTAGACCACAATTCGGCTCAATCAAAATCGCTTCCCATCATCATTTCAACATAATAACTCAATTGCACAATTATTCATCTAAATCTCTTAATTATCACATGACAAGATTAATAACTCAAATGCAGTCTCAAATGGTTAGCTGTACCTACCTCGATGTCGAAATTGCACTCGGACAATCTTTCAATCAACTCAAATCCTCAAATCGAACCTCCAATTGGATCAATGACTATCAACAATAGTTAATACTCATCAAGGGAAGCATTTTAATTCCCATATTAGCATAGTGTAGGCTTAAGGGGCAAAATGGTCAAAATTGGGGCAAAATGGCAAAATGAGCTAAAATTTGAAAGTCTCAAATCTGAAAATTGATTTTGGAATCATATTCTACTCGAAAAATAGAGTTCATGAGTGAAAATCCCATTAAAATCAAGCTTAAATTGAATGAGAAATCAATAATTAAGATTTGAAAAACACAGTCCCAAAATCCCACAATTTTGGTGATTGATTTCATGAAATCAAGATAAAACTCATGAAAAATGATTGGTTTAGTGTTAGAAACACTTACCAACGCAAATCTTTGAAACTCTTTCTTCGAAATCACCCCGAAAAGCTTAGAACTTTTAAAATGGATTAAAAATGGTCTTTCGTGAGTTTAAAGCCGTCCAATTACGAAAAAGTGCTCCATGAATGTGGAGTGTAATATCCTCAAGATCTCTGCAAACACGGATGCTCCTCTGTGAACACAGAGAAGAGAGTGTCCCTCATCCCAGAAAACTGCACCAGCAAACTCACAAATTCAACCAAACTCAGAATAGCTATTTAGAGCTCATCTAAAATCAGAATTTTACAAACTTTATATGTATCTATGCTAGAAACAATGATCTGTATTCAACGAAATCATCAAAAATCAATTTTAAGGCCTTCTTCCCATATATATCGATTTATCTCAAAAAAATAGTTTAAAACTCAAAATACCAAAACTATCCTCAAAAGCTTCAAAAATTATGATGAAACCATTTTTAACGTTAGTTTCACCATCTGAAAATATTGGAACTGTCAAAATTCTGATTGGAGTTTTCGAACTTCGAATGTTGACCAAATTCAAACCTTGATTTTGGAAATGACTAAAATCACAACTTTGGGCCTAAAAACCTGATTTCAACTCCAAATTCAATTCTGCAACTTCTTGTAGTTCAATTTCGACATTTTGGGGCTAATGGAATCAATAGATCCTAAATCCGACCTCTGAAACTCACTTTTTCAACAACTTAATCTTTTAAAAATATCAAAACTCACATTTTTTAAAAAAAACATAGGATTTCAGTTTTGACCTTTCAAATAGTCTAAAGTAGGCCCAAAGCAACTTACGAAAGGATAAAATAGTAAATTTCATAGATAAAAATAAAAATGACCAACCAGGTCAGTACATCACCACCTTGTACACCTCAAATAAACTTTTGCGGATCCTTATCCACCATTGAACTATGAAACTCCGAGAGATTCATCCTAGCAAACTCCTTTATCCTCAAAGCTAGAGTAGGAGTCTTTGGGAAAGCGACAACTTGACCAACATAGTGATCGCGGCTCTAAACTCATCATTAGATACTTGGTCTGCTTGAGAGACTTGGGCAACTGGAGGAGCTTCGTTCGCATTAGCATCATCTCCCTTAGGCAATGGAGTTTGTTGTGGATCTATTTCTAAAAACACCAAGGGACTAACGTTAGGATGGGAAAGCTTCAAAGACACAACATAGAGTTCAAAAAAAGTGAAGTTTTCATAAGACATCTCATAGCCTCCTATTTATGCATGTGGTGCGCTTCACACAAATGAAGAAGACTCTACTCGATGAGGCATGTTGGACTCCCTGGAATGCTTTCAAACCTTGTGCTCTGATACAACTTTTGTCATGCCTAAATCCTAGCCATGAAATAATGAAATGCGACACCTGAAGGCATCCCATCCAAGCCTCTTGTTCATGTCGTAAGCATTCATAAGGTAAAATAATCATACACAAGAGATTAAGCAAGAAAAAATTGTATATAAACAAGAGTATAAAGATGTATTGTATCTGTTTGTCCAATTTATGCCTCTATTCATAGATCTTGGTGGAGTCTAGCACATAGCTCACTAGCTCACCCTCAAGACATAAATCAAAAGTAAATAATAATGTATCTACATAAAAGAAATGGAAAACATCATAAGTGCTTGTTCTTGAAGCATTGGGACTCACCAAAAGTCTTCAAGCTTAGGAGTTTGAATGTGTCATGTCCCAAGCCTAGGGCCTAGACGTGACACGGTGATTGGGAACTCGAAGGGACCCCAAAAAGCCTCTTAAGCATGCATGTCACATCCTTGGTTTCGCGGAAGCAATAGAAGGACAATAAACATTTAGCATATTATTTCTAAGGGGCGGGTAAGTATGACTCACGCTATGGGGCATTTAGAGACTTGGTACTCCCACCATAATAAACAACATACAAGAGACATAGAGGGAAATGGGGCTAAGAGAAGTCTTTCATAAACATAGCCATAATATGAGTCAAGCTCGATACATAAGCAATTGTATCTAACAACACCTCTAGTATGAGTGGAACAGGGGCCAAGACATCTCCTAGGCTCACCCTCAAGGGAAGAAAATCCAAAGTAGACATCTACTAAGAAAGCATGAAAGTAAGGTGGATCTTGTCCTTGAAATAGAGGACTCACCAACAATAGTCTTCAACAGATCCAGCTAGCCACGAGAAGGAAGTGGATGGACTATGTGGTTAAATCATTTAGGCAAAAAGTATACGTCAGTATGTTTGAATGTATTTAGTATACGCAACAAGGAACATAAGCCATATTAACCAGGATACATAAGCAAAATCAATAGGCATAAGCTCAACATGACAGGTATAATCAATGCTTAAGTTGAAACATGCTTGAAGATAATCAAACTTGAATAATATATCATACATATGTGGGAGGAGACCTTAACCGACATGTAAGATCAAGCGAGCTACTACTTGGAATTTCAATGCTTGTCTCCCCACCAGAAAAGGATTGGTCTACTTGCCGAGGTAAATCGAGCTTGCCTCACATAGTAGGTAACCTTTCCTAGTTGGATCCACTAGTAAAAGCCCATTTAGGAAAATATAAACCTATGGTGGCACATAGTTAAGAGACCAAAACTTTATACAAGGACCCGTTGGGTCGAACCCCCACCTTAAACCTCTTCGGTGCTAGGTCTAGTCCCACAGAATACTTTGAAATAATCATATGCTTAATCATAATTTTCATAACACGTAAATGAACATGATGACATGACAAGAGTAGCACATTCATATACTTGACCCCTACACGTGGTATATAGCTTGTTCTAGACGGTGAAAACATGGAATAAGCTTGACCACTGCTAGTAGATATTTCATTACATATGAGGGTAGACCAGCGTGGGTAGTTCTACAGAGTGGTGGTTAGACCAGCGTTACTGTATGAGGTGGAGTGCTGGCCAATTAAGAATATACATGTTCAAAAGATGCATGTCACAGAGATGAGGATGTTGAGATGGATGTGTGACCACACTAGGAGTGACAAGGTTAGGAACGAGGCAATTTGAGAGAAACTGGAGGTGGCACCAGTGGGCGAAAAGATAGGGAAGCGAGACTACGGTGGTTCGAACATGTGCAGGGAAGGATTATCGATGCTCTGGTTAGGAGGTGTGAGAGGTTGGAGGTGGGAGCTACTCGGAGGGGTAGAGGTAGACCGAAGAAGTACTGGGGGAGGT
>JAABOM020089265.1:0-72529 GCA_011800125.2 Solanum clarkiae | reverse complement strand
AGATTGTCTAAAAAGAGAACAAAGTATCCAAAATGTCAAGATAAAACTGGGGTCAAAAGAAGTCAAACATCTTGGTGTTCATGCACTAGTATCGGGCTGATCAGTGGGGTCCTGGGGCTGGCTCTCCTCCGCTACTGTAGTGCCAGAAGTACCTTCTCTAGGTGAGGTGTGCTGTGCTCGGTCTCTCTAAATAACTGCTAATAAAAATGACTCCTACACCACCTTCTCAAGTATGGACTCCTCCTCCTCAGGTCTTGGCCTCTTTGGGGTCAGCTCTGGATCAGCATGCTCTAGAGGCCTCTTCGCTCTGGT
Organism: Solanum clarkiae; assembly: GCA_011800125.2. Classification (NCBI taxonomy): domain Eukaryota; kingdom Viridiplantae; phylum Streptophyta; class Magnoliopsida; order Solanales; family Solanaceae; genus Solanum; species Solanum clarkiae. The sequence continues at coordinate 72,217 of JAABOM020089265.1, read as the reverse complement.
GTTCGGTCGATCAGCGAGCCAATCAAATGACTCATCTCTTGCCAGTGCTCCCTCTGGGGCTAGACTAAGGGATACTAACATCTGTAGTAAGTCAGCCTTGAACCTGGCTAACTCCTCTGTCACCGCACTCGTGTTGGCAAGCCTAGCACCCTCAAGCCTTTTCTGAACTCTAGCCTAGAACGCATCAACCCATGTATCAATCGCTCAGACTCTATCATCAACTAAATCTGGGGCAAATGCTTGCATCCTCTCCTCGGCGTCCCAAACAATCCGATCAATCAATGGCCGGACCTGTGCTGATAACTCTCGCAGCCTGCCCTCTGCTATAGCCAACCTGCACAATAAAGCCTGAAAAGTAATAGCAGATAAATGAGGGTCAACCTAAAATGTGGTTGCTGCTAGTGCTGGGGTGCTGGTGGATAGTGTAGACTCAATCTCGGCTGCCAGTTGGGCTCTATAGTGGTTGGAGTAGTACATGTAGGAGTTGGAGATGAACCTAGAACCTGTGGCTCGATCGAAAATGGCTCTGGGATAACTGGAGAAGCTGCTCATGGTAAGGCCACTAGATTCTCGTCAGCCTTTATCAGGATGGGATCCATAGTGCGTGTAGCCTCCATGTAAGGGTCCGATGGGGGTCGATGGGAACACCTATTACACTACATAATCGATGAGTAAGAACTGGAAAAGGCAGTGAGATGTTCGTCCAAGCTGCATCCTCGTGGATCTGATCTAGTATAATCCGAGCCCAATCAATAGAATAACCAGCTAGGATGTTGGCCAATAATAGAACAATCTCAAGGGTGATCACATTATCCGCGAAAGTTGGCCTAATATGCCAGCGGATAATGGACCACCAAAACTTGGCCCAGAATGATAGGTGTGCCTTCACAATCGAGTCTGCATGGTTTGTGATCCATGTAGGCTCCACACTCGGATGTAGATCTGTCTCCAATCTACTATAATAACTCTATCCTGACCCTAACATCATTCCTCGTAATCGCTTTTCTCATTTTATCGATCCGACTATCTTATTCAGCAGTCGACTGGGGTGCTCTATAGGTAGGCCCGAACTATACTCGGCAGATTATCTCCTCTGTGATGTTAACCTTCCTTCCCCTGACTGTCACCACTCGTAGCCTCGGCTACTCGATTGGCTTCTTGTTATTTGAAAACCCCCGACGAGTGTAGCAAGGTATGCAACATAGAACTCACAGACCACCAAAGGGGCATATTTGCCTAGTTGTTGCATAGTCCATCAGAGCCCGTGCTCTTCCAATCCCATATCTAACTTAGGTACTCTATCTAACCCTGCTATGCTTACCCTAGATTCTTCATGAAATTGCTAGAACAGCTTGCCATGCCCCTTATCTTCTAGCCCCTAGTCATAGATCTCTTTCATTCCCACAACACACTATCTGGGGTCGACCGGCGGCTGAGACTGGGCGTCCTCCTTCTCAAGATTGAAAGTGCTCTCAGACTCTGACTTGAAATCAAAATGTGTAGGAGTCATCTGAGGTGAATGAATCCCCGAGTCATTTTTCTCCACTTCTTGTACCTCCGCTTCAGATTGGGAGGCACTTGTAACTTCCATAGGCTCCCTATCTGTACGGGCTTGAGTTTGAGGAACATTGGCAAAACGGTCAATCCTGACCCTGTGGACTTCAACTGAACCCTTGGACCTCTCAGTCTTGGAAGACTCGTCCACTAGTCTCCGCCTGAACATTTGGATAAGCCTCTTGTCTTTGGGCGTCATGTTATCTTCAACACAACCAACAATCCACATGAGCATTAAGATAATTTACTTAACACACAACAAAGAAAAAACTAAATCAAGGGCAAACAAGAACTAATGCAACTGCAGATGTGTAGGTGTGAGTCCAGTTATAACTCGTAGGATGACCTACGAGTCGTATACTATCCTCATAGAACCAGTTGTGCCTTTAAAAATGCTTTCTGATCACAAATATGAGACACAGTTACGACTTGTAGGATGGCCTACGAGTTGTAGCCTTGGTCTCATACCTAGTTTCAGAAACAATTTTTAAAACTTAGCTAAGTGTATGAGACCCCAACTACGAGTCGTACTAGGTACTACGAATCGTATGTTGTCTCGTATGATGAATGTGAAGGAATTATAGGTGACTAGTGTTTGCTATAAGGGACCACTACGACTCATATAGGATCTTACGAGTCGTAAGAGTGCCTCATAACTGAGTACATAATTACCTGCAGTGCCTACTCATTTCTCACTCAAGGCACAAATTCATCACTAAACCTCAACATATTTAAACAAAGGGGACCAAAGCAAGACTAAATGACACTTATTCAACTACAAACTAACATTGGCAATTCAAAACGACCATTAACCCTAGGAGTCAAGATCAATTTTACAATTTGTCAAGCGCACCAAACATAAAACACATTCTAAACAAACACTTTGCAATCATTCAACATTCCAAAGGAGTGTAATCACCATTCACAATGATTCCATCACAACTCACATGCTCAAACACAAGCAATCACACCCATACTATCTAAATTTCAACTCCGACAATCATTCCAACCCTACGTGAGCAACAATAATGCAACTCAAACCAAAAATTTATCAATTTAATACTCATACCCATCCATTCCAAACTCTTAACAAGGTTCAATTCACAACTCAATCATTTTGAAAGCCAACAAACCCGAGATTACAAGCTTAGCTCAACAAACAAATATATGGCGTATTCAAGAATGGTCAAACTAAACCCATAGTCATGTAGGGAACAAGCTTATCAATAATAACCTAAAAATGGAATCAAAAAGCTTACCAATTGCATTGAAAAGTGAGCCGAAAGAAAGAGAGATGATTTTCGTGTCAAAAAGCTAGGATTTGGTACCCTTTGCCGGAATCTTCACTGGAAAATGATGTGGCTAGCTGGGACTTTTTGTCGGGAATTGATTTATGGGATGGTAAATGGTTTTATGTTGTGTTTAGGGTTAGAAAATAGGGAAATTGGGGTCAAAGATTATTTTGACCCCCTTTTATAACAAACCAGGTCTGATTTTAAAATACCTCAGATCGTGGCTACGAGACCTTGACTACGAGTCATAGGTCATCTTACAAATCATTGGTACTAGTCTCGTACCTATCCCAACACTTAGTAAAACTCAAAAATCATACCTGGGTACTACAAACCCCTCTTACGACTTGTAGGGGATTCTACAAATTGTAAGGTTGGCTCGTAGCACATGTGTCAACTTTAGATACTCACTGTTTCCCCTTACAAGGCATGTCTATGAGTCGTAGTGAAGACTACGACTCATAGGCCTGCTTGTAGGAGCTGCTTCAAGTCTAATTTTTCCAGATATTCCGTTCATTCATTTTTTTACTTGCAAACAAAGTCTCAAAGCACAGGAATACTTAAAATTATTACAATTGTATGATTGTATCTAACTTTAAATGCAACTACTACTTACCACTCTAAGTGTAAAACAAACAAATAATTAGCAAAATACTTGGGTTGGCTCCCAAGAAGTGTCTTGTTTAATGTCGTGGCCCGACTTTATCATCTTCCTTTGTCAACTATCATCGAGGGTCCACACCTCACTCTTGTATTTATTTGGGCGTTTCATGGATTGGTGGATATCGAACATAGCTTCTGCATCATTAACCCTGAATCACAATTGACCTGAATCCATATCCACTAGTGCTCTCCCAGTGGCCACAAGAGGTCTCCCCAAAATGATGGGCACCTCAAAATCAACTTCGTAGTCGAGGATCACAAAATCTGCCGGAAAGATGAACTTATTAACTTTAACAAGCACATCCAAAATGATTCCCTCCGATTTTTTAACGGTTCAATCTTCCATAGACAAACTTATCCATGTTGGGGTAGGAGTACCAAGGCCAAGATTTTCGAAAACGACAAGAGGCATTAAATTGATGCTTGCTCCTAAGTCACATAATGCTCTTGCAAATTCAACATTGCCGATAGTGCAAGGTATGGTGAATCCCTGGGGTCTTCCCGCTTTTGAGAAAGACTTTTAGTCATGATCGCACTACATTTTTGGAATTCTTGCGAGAACTCTTGGCTAAAAGTGGCATTTCTTGGTGACTAAATCCTTCATACATTTAACATATCCAGGCATTTTCTCCAATGCTTCTAGGAGAGTGATGTTATGGAGAGTTCCCTCAACATTGAGAGGAAGTATTTGAATTTACCCTCCTCTTCCTTCTTTTTGAGCCTTTGAGGGAACGAAGGAGGAGGTTTTGGGATGGATTTCACTTTGTCATGCTCCCTTATCTCTTCTCATTGCATCCCAACACCCTTTGTATCTTCTCCCTCAACTTCAGCTTCACCATCAAGATACTTCTCGATGACTTCATCCACCATAAATGGCATAAGGGGATCTATTATGATCATTCCACTGCTCATCATCATTGCCATGCAATGCCCTTTATTTTTTGGATTCTAAATCATATTGCTTGGTAGGGTGCCCTTTGGGCATTAGTTCAATTGTGAAGGCACTAGTCCAAACTATTGTTCAAGTTGCTTGATTTTCTCTACATGAATCTCTATCTTTTGACGGATACTAGAGATATTTGCGTTCATTCCCCTCAGTGTCTCATCTTGATGGTCTGCTCACTTCAACAACTTTTCAAACATATCTTCGATCCTTGAACTACTCGATCCAGCATCACGATTGTGTGGTGGCATATAAGGACCACTTCTGTAGCCTTTTCTTCTCCCTTATTCTTCGTCTAGCACTCTCTCTCTCATAATATCTACCCCTATTATCTCTACACATCCCATCGCGGTTGAAGTTCGAACCTTGATTCCCGAAACCTTGCCTGCAATAGTCCGAATTGGACCCTTGGGGGTTGTTCCAAAAACTTGCTGCTTGGTTGCTTACATAACAAACATCCTTATCAAAGAATTGATCATCATATACAGGAGTAATTGGGGGTTGGTGAGATATTGGCTTCAAACTAGTCTTATTTTGCTTCAAAACCAAATCCATGCTCGTACGGAGTTAATCAAATTTCTCCATAATCTCTTCATTCACTTTCGCTTGCTCATTATTTGTGGTAATTGCACAAGAACTCTTTGTATTACCATACTCACTCTAACCCCATGCTCTACACTTGCTCCATTATTTCTGCCACTAACTCAAACAGTTGATCAAGAAAAACACCTCCCATGATCATGTTGGCACATGCTTTGCTATTATCATCAAGTTCTCTGTAAAAGATCTTGACCAAAACATCATCAACAATCTTATAATCAGGAACCATTCTCAAGCATTTGGTGAATCTCTCCCATGTACTGTTAAGAGAGTCTCCAGGCAATTGCTGAAGTTATTAATTTGGTCCTTAAGCTTCAGCTTCTTCTACCTTGGGAAATATCTTTTTAGGAGCACCCTCTGCAGCTCAGCCCAACTCGTGATGGTGCCCAGAGGGAGTTCAGACAACCATATTGCTGCATTTCCAGTTAGTGTCAATGGGAACACCCTCAGTCCAACACATTAATAGAAATATTTTGTATCCCCATGACACTTTGGCATATGGAGATGACATTTTGGAGATGACGGTGGGGATCCGCTGACGATAACCCGGTGAACAGGCCACGATTTTGGACCATGTGGAGCAATCCACTTGATACCGCGAACTTAGCATCTGCCAATAGAGGGAGCAGAACTATAGAACTGGTAACATCCATTGCCATAGGGTTTAGTCGGTATTGATTCCAGCCATAAGCATTTGCATTGAAGTCTACGAGCTATGGCCGGATAACCCTTGGTGGTGGATTATCCTCTCTTCTTAAGTCTTTCTCATTCACATGCATATCCTCCTCAACCTCAATGTCCTCATTCACTCGAGCCATCCTTCATGGTAGTTGATAGATCTCCAAATTTAGGGGAGCTAAGGGATTACCTTGGCTCCTCATGTTGGTCATACACCCTAGTATACCCTGCAAAAGAAATCAAAAAACAAAAACAAAACAAAAGTAAAGTATAAGAGACTCTAGAAATTAACACTAGAATTAACTAATAGTGAAATTAAATCAACCAAGTCGTATTCCCTGACAATAGCGCCATAATTTTATGATGATGGTCACGCTCCAATAAGAAAGCAATTGCTATCAGTAATTAACCTAACTGAGGTTAGGGTCGAATCCATAGGGAATACAGGGCTTGACTATAAGATTTCACTACTAATCATTCCTAGTATCTATAACTACAATCTCTAGATGGGGGGGGTTGTTGTGATTCAAAGAACAACTTAAAATGAACACTAATTAAGATTCAGGAAAATACTCAAATTTTGGAACAACTTGGAAATTTGTGTTCCCCATGGTTTATTGACTGGATTACCCTAGGTAACATACCTACGATTAGTGAATCACATATAGGACGATAACTTAAGTTCTTCCAGCCCTCTTGTGAAGGTGAAGGTCGAATTTGACCATGGGGCTTGGTCGGCTACCATGTGTTGCCAACTAACCATTACCTATTGTCCCAGTCAACCTCCCCTTTGTTAGGTTTGGTCAATTAGATGGGAATACATCAACCGAATCCTATCATCTACTTCCCTTTTCCTATTCGTCACTACCTTGGTCAGAATTATGATAGTTGGCAGGTTTTGGTGTTGGCCACCAACCAACAACATTAATCATGAAGAGAAATAGATAATACATACAATGAGAGGTCTTTCCTAAATTTCACATACCCAGGTATCTTATCCAATGCCTCAATGAGAGGGATGTTGATGGAGAGCTATTTCAGCATGGAGAGAAAGTGCTTGAAGTTGTGCTCCTCCTCCTCCTTTTTGATTCTTTGAGGAAAGCGAGAAAGAGGTCTAGGAATGGACTTCAGTTTCCGTGGCACCTCCTTAACATTACTCACCTCATTCTTTACATGATTATGTCTGGTATCAACATCCTTGACCTCAACTATCTCCTCTCGAACATCATCATCATCTACCGACATAGGAGGATCAATGATACTCTTACCACCATGAGTAGTATCTGCCATGCACTGCCCTTCATTTTTTGGGTTCAAAAGTATGTTACTAGGAAATGTACCCCTTTGACGCTGGTTTAGTTGGGTTGATACTTTGCTAAATTGTTGCTCCAGCTATTTGGTTGCAACAGAATGAGACTTGATCTTCTTTTTAATGCTAGAAATTTCAAATTTCATCCCCCTCAAGGTCTAATCCTGTGTCTTAGCCTTCTTCAACAGATGGTCAAACATCTCCTCAACTCTAGAACTACTAGCATCGGAGTTATGACTGTCTGCTAGCACATGAGGACCATTTCTATAGCCATCTCTGCGACCCTAATTTGTATCTCTATCTTGGCCCCTAGTCCTGCCATAGTAACCTTTGTGGTTGTCTATGAAAGCATCATCTCTATTATAGTTCTGACTTGGTTTCCTTGATCTTGGAACCACTAGTCCTGGTTGGACCCTTGGGTGTTGGTTCAGAAACCCCCTATCTGATTAGCATTAAAGCAAGTGTCCTCTTTATAGTAAGGATCTTCGTACAAGGGTGCTCGCGAAGGTTGATGAACAACTGTATTAACTCATTCATGATTCTATTTCATCACCTCCATGCCGGTATGAATTCGTGTAAGCTCTAGCATTATATCCTCATTTGTTTTAGATTGCTCTGAACCAATACTAATAGTGCATGAAATTTTGGTGAATAACTTTTGTTTTTGCCCCTATGTATGATTCGTCTTTACTACCTTTTCCTGATTCTTGGTAATCCTTGCAGTGGTTGATCTAAAAAATGCCCTCCTACGATCGTATCAACAAATGCTTGGCTATTCTTGTCTAGGGCATGGTAGAATATCTCCACCAAGGCATCATTAATAATTTTGTGGTCAAGGATACTCCTCAAGTACTTTGTGAATCACTCCAATGTAATACTGATCAAGTGACCAGGAAGTTGCTCAAAGTTATTGATTTGACCTTTCAACTTGAGCTTCTTCGATCTCGGGAAGTACCTCTCTAAAAAGGCCTTTTGCAACTCAGCCCAACTAGTGATCGAACTCTGCGAGAGCTCAGATAGACATAGTACTCATTTCTTGTCAGAGATAAAGGGAAGACACGAAGTCCCATAACATCCATAGATAGATTCTGTGTTCCCATTACACTCTTACAGACAAACACAACATTATGTAGATGACTATGCAGATCCTCTTATGGTAGCTTGTGAACAACCCATAGTTCTGCACCGTCTAAAATAATCCACTAGAAACCACAAACTTAGTGTCATCAGGTAGTAACGGCAACGCAATGGATCTAGTTACATCTATAGCCATAGGGTTCAGTCAATATAGGTTCCACTGATAAGCTTCGGCACTGAAGTCCTGGGGCTATGGATCAATGTCCTAAAGAGGAGGTGGGTTGTCATTATTCGCATTCTCATTCTCATTTCAGTTCAGTGCTACACTCACCGTGTTTGCATTATTTTGGGCCATCCTTCTTAGTCTTCTCTAGATCTCTAGGTCAAACAGAGTCAAGGGGATGCCTCAACATCGTGTATTGGGCATACACTACACTTGTACCCTGAAATTTAAAAAAACAAAAAAGTAAAATGAGGGAAATAAGGATTAATTCCCGAACTACTTGAACTAAACAAGTCTAGCCGTATTCCCCCGCAATGATGCCAAAATTTTGATGTCGCCCAAGATAACCTCTTTTTTAGGCTAAAATGGTTGTTGTCAAGATATATAACCTAATTGAGGTCAGAGTTGATCGCACATAGATTATGGTAGACTTAGAAGAATTCAAAGTAGTTCCGGTTCATTAACCTACTTACCTCGGCAAAAAGGGGGGGAGGGGTTGTAACAACTATGAAAAGTAATCCTAAACTATGACAAGTGTTAAATATGTATGAAGAGTAACCAGGGTATTATGTTCCCATTATTTCCTAACTCAGTATTGCCATATAATCAAATTCTTTTCTAGTGTGGAGCATGCAGAACGATAAGTTAAGTTTACTAAACCCTTTGGCTCAGGCGAGAAGCGAATTTTACTATGTGATTTAGTCCATCGCTGAAGTGTGACATTACTAACCCTTATCTATTATTCCAGTCCGACCTCCCCTTGCCTCGTTTGGTTGATCAGACGAGAAACATCAATCAAATCCTGTTAATTAATCTTTTTTCCTATTAGTTACTACCTTGATCCAATTAGTAATACTAGGAAAGTTCTAAATTGACCACCGTTAAAAAGTGATCGACCCAAATAGAATTAATTAATACATGCATGCACTCTTTTCAAGAATTATAAATCATCCATTTTTACGTTCTTAGTTCTTCATGATTTCCACAACCCTAATTATGGAATTAGCTACTCATGATCAGTGTTGGTGCAAGACTTATGAATTTGAATAACATAATTGAGCATTTACATAAGAGAATTAAGCACAAGAAATCTTTACTCTTCACCAAGAATCACAAGATTGAAATCAAAAGACAAAGTTGAGTTTTCACTAGTATTTCTCTCAAGCTCTCTTCAATTCTATAATGTTTTGTTTATTCCTTTACTGTTCCCTATAAAAATGACTAAAAACCCTATTTATACTCTTTACAATATGAAATCAAAATTGATTAGGAGAACTGGGTCAGCAAACTCTACAGGAGCTTCTATGGGCTGTATAATGTTTTATGTCTCATTATTGGGCTTTCGTGGATCGCTTCTTCAAATTTGGGGCTGACTTCTATGATATCCCTCTATGGTCCATATAAAGTTCTATGGACCATATAGGATTTTATCTGATGACTTTAGCTTTACGGCCCGTAGAATTCTCTGTGGCCCATAAACGATCTCGTGAAACCTCTGCTTCAGAAAATTCTGCTTAGTTTGCCCAAAAATTGTTTGAACTCTATAATCCTGCAAAGAAAACTTAAAAATACATCAAATATACTAACATCGCATTGAGAATAGATAAAATTCCAAGTTTTAAGCATCAAAAGTGTTGTATTTTGACAAAATATCACAACTATTCTCCGATTGTTTTAGAGAAGACTAGTCTTTATCTTACTTTCAAAAATAATTCTACATGTATTGTGCAATACCACCTAGTTTGAGTTGAATGCCGGAGAGATGTTGAGAAAAATGACTTAGAAAAGTCACTAGAAGAAACCACAAGGGTCAATCTACGACTCGTAGAGTGATCGATGATCCGTAGATGGGGACCCATAGTTGTCCATGTTACTTAGAAAATTTTCTAAGTTTGAAGCCCATGTACGAGTCCTTATAAAGATCATACTTCTTCCCATGAGCCATGGAATGGGTTTCATGGTTTGAGGATTCAAAAATCAATTTTCTAGATCTTGAACCATGATTAATAGGAAGGTCTATGATCTATTTCATAGCCTATAGAAAAGGGTTTGTAGAATCATATCTAGTAACCCAAATTCTAGAGACCTCAACCTATGAAGGGTCATTAACGATCCATAAATGGGATCACGACCCGTAAACATGGTTTTGTTGTTCTATTCGACAGTTTGAAGGAGGGATATTTTTTCATTTTCATATCCTTTTTAATTAAAAACTTTGATAGTTTGGGATTAACTTAGACCCTCTATCAGTACCCTAAGTGCATTAATCCTTATTCTACACTTAGAAATCTTAAGAGCATCGAGGACAGGAGAAAAGCTTGGATTTCGAGCATGTGATTGAAGATTGTATGAAAGTTGATCATTCTTCAAAATTCTAGATATGTAAGGCTTCCTAAAGCCTTGGATTGAGTTTATCCACACGTCCTTTGCTACTATATTAGTTGAATTTTGTGTATAGAGATTGAGTAACGGAAATTCCTAATCTAAATCTTCTAGTTGTCTACACCTACTTCTAGTCATGATGTATATCTATGAATCTATTGATGGTATATATGTTGACTGTATGTGGTATTCAGCATCTAATCGAGTTACTGACATGAACCCTAATTATATAAGTCTATATACTTTTGTTGCATAGATTAGATTGAGAATATGACTGAATATGTTTGCATTAAGCATTATTGAAATGTTAGGAGTACCTTGCATGTCCTTATATGAGGAACACATTATATCTCTCATTATGATGAGTACTTTGCATGTATTTATGTGATGATCATGATAGATTGGGAGTCAAAATGACTGTCTAAGTTAGAGTCTTGAGTGACTTGATGAGTCTTGATAGCATGCATGATCAATGGCCATGATTGGTTGAATTGTTGAGTGATTGGATGGTGTTTTATTGGAGTAAATATAAAGAGTCGATTACGTGAGCATATTTAAGTCTTGGAAGGAGTATTGAGCACTGTATGGGTACTTGTAGATAACGAATCTAGCCCATAAATTATGTTGCCAGTGTAGGATATTTGTGTCATTAATTCAAGTGGCTCGTCTCAAAAATATGGACATGGATTGTGAATCCAAGATTCGTTGATCATCCTTTACCTTGACAAGTATTTGACGGGCATGACAATAACATCGCCTTTGTTATACTTCACCAAACTAAATGTGGCGGGATTGTTGTCAGTTAAGAGGAATTCCCAAGAAATGCCATGATGGGATGTGAAATGCCTAAAACGAGTTGCATAACACTGAGTATAATTTCAAAGCATAAATTAATTTTTTCAAAAATTTCATGTTTACTGAGTTGAGTTTCAAATTGTGGAGTTCATTATTGAGCTGATTTGGTTGATTAGTATTTTAACCTTTCTTCTTAGCTAGACAATTTACATACCAATATCTTCTATGTACTGACATCCATTCGGGCCTGCATCATTAATACCCAAAAGAGCCTTGTGACCTGTAGTGGGTTAGAGATGGGAGCCTTGACTCTAAGCCACTAGTGGGTTAGAGACGAGAGTGTGACCCTGATAGTAAGCTGTAGGATATATCCTATATGCTCTCTGGGCTATTTATGAGAAGACACTAGTGACATGGGTTAGTACTGGGGACTGGCATAGGTTACATTAACACTACCCTATGAGCTAATTTACACAGAGAAAGGGCTTAGTAAAGGCTGAATATAGGCTACTACCATGGGGTGAGCATGAGTTCTAACTTTACTCATTACTATATGAGGGGGTGGAACCTGTTCCGACTATCATATATTGACCAGGAGACTCTGGGAACTTGTTATTGATGAATTCATGGTGTACTTGGCCTTAGTGAGGCATGATTTTGCAGTGATTTGCGACGTATATACATTGTTGTATTGCTGACAGTTGTTATGTGTTTGTTCGTTTCATTTGATATTAGGGTATCTATTGTATCATAAAAACCTGGTCATTGTGATTATGTGGGTTCGATTGTAGCTGCGGGATACCTAGGTTGAGAGTTTCATTGCCTACATTTACTCTAGTAATGATGTAATTATCATTGCCTACATTCACTCTAGGCACGATATGACTTTGAAATTTTGGATCCGGATAGATTGGTTGAGTGAGTGATTGATTGATATTTTGAGTCCCATATGACATTTCCTTTTGTTGTTCGAGGACCAACGTCCACACCGGATATCTTAGTTTATAGGTTACATGCCCTGATTTTCGAGTTCTGGTGGTCACACCTGAGCTCTAGAAAATGGATACCGATACTGTGGATCGAGTGTTGGGTAAGATTTCGGTCGAGGACCATGATTGATATTCCATGGGGCTAGACCTCATGACTGATATTCTATGGGGATTTGTCCTGTGATTGGAATCCTAAGATGAGATACTATTGTTTATGTGCGGGTGATTCTTTCTCCCAAGGGATACGTCCCACCATTATGCTTATAGTCAGATCACTTGGCCCTGGATGACTTCCTAATCGAAGGCCAAGATGGAAGACCTAAGGGTTAGAGTCCACATATGATCTTAGGGGTTGGAGTCCCATGTTATACCATTTCTAGATAGGTCAACGACTCGATCATTGGTGTGATGCAGAGGGCCGAGGGCCAATCGTTACCTGTGGATTAACTTACCTTTTCACACTCAATTGTGCATGGGTGTACCCTTTGGTCTTATGGGGCTTGGGGCGCATTTAAGCTTAGATACTAGGGCCTTACAACCACGTACAACTAACCCTTATTCTAATGATGTGGAGAGATGGGTTCTGTGATGACTCTATGGGATTCTCTGATAGTTCTGATGGATTCTATGATTATTTGTTAGCATTATAATTGTGCTGGGGTTTACCTTCTAGTCTTATGGGGAACCAATTTGGTAAAAGCATAGATACAAGGGTCTTGCACCGGTGTACAACACTATGCAGCAATTGGAGGTACTTGTTGTATGAGCCTCCACAGTTTTCTTCAGTGATATCGATATTCACCATTTGGGTTGATTTAGGTTATCATAGTCATCACTTGAGTTGGTTCAGTCATCATTGTTTATCTCCTTGGTTGGCTTATTGGTGGTTTAAGGATTTCTAAACATGCCTATGCCTTGATGTGAGTTCATTTTAATACACAGCTGCAGTTCACGTTATATTTGGTCTTTATATATGTTTACTAACTCGGTCGGCCGATGATGCCTACTGGGTGCCTTTCTTATACTCACCCCTGCTTTTGCGTCTTTCTAGGGTGCAGTTCTAGGTACAAGCCATTATAGCTGATTTAAGGAACTTAGGGAGTGCTTAGGAGACTTTTAGTGAGCACCAACAAATCTTGTTTCTTCGCAGTCTCCTTCCTATTGATGGTCATCTTTTGTATCTAGACATTGACCTTGTATAGTAGTATTATATATTTGTAGAGGCACTCTAATTTTATAATTATTATGATTCTTGATAGGGTATATGATATGTTCTTGTTTCCATTATAGCTCTGTACAGTTGACTTCCAGATTTTTGGTAGGCTTCGGTTATGATTGTCATATTGGTTATGGTTTGGACTAGAAAGCTAGGATAGGTACCATAGGGGTTGGGTAAGTGACTTGCCTGTAGGTGGGATCCAGCAGGCAACATCATGTCTGGGACCATATCGTGAGAAGGTGGTATCAGAGCTTAAGGTTCTCTAGTCTAATTTATACACAGCTACCATCTAGTAGAGTCCTTTGGATGGGTGTGGAGACGTTTATGGCTTATATATAGGAGGCTACGAGATGTTTAGGAACTTTCTTGTGTTATTGATTCTGGTTGTGCATCTTGTTAGTGATTCTTCAATTTCAGAGAATTTGTTCCATTCATTCTTCACATGGATACCATGTAGAGGTTAGGCTCCAAGCAAGGGAATTGTTGCATGGTCAGTCCTAGATAGGGAGTATCCCCAGAGCCCATAGAGCAAAGGCTAAACGACCTTGAGTTGTTGCAGCCAAACTGGAAACCTGCATGCATTGGAGTTGTGGGTTCTCCTAATAAGGATATTGAAGGCGAGAGAGATTTGACTGAAGTAATGTTAAGCATAGGTTCTCTTGGTATTCCTGTCTTTGATTATTTAAATGCTAGCTTGATCTGTTAGGCTCCTAATATTGATGAGCATGCTATGCCTGATGGGATTCTGGGTGATTGTCACTAATGTTATGATTATACTCCGTTAGTGGCTGAATGTAAGCTAAACCCTATGATTTATACATATGACTGTTTTGATTTTTACCTACTGGAGGAGGGGGTAGTCTGATACTTGTTTACATCGTATTTGAGAGGCCGACTATCAGTTATACCCTTAGCTGCACCTTGTGCCTCTACGGTTATGATTTTGTTATGATCGTATTAATATGTGATTCCCTGAATACTTGGGTAACTAGATTGTAAGATAAATGTCATGCCTGGAGGCTTAGTTGGGTTGTCTATTAATGTCACAACCCAAGCCTAGGGCCTAGACGTGACACAGGGAATGTGAAGTCCGAAGACAACCAAACAAGCCTCGTAACATATCGTGTACACATCGTGGGTTGCGGAAGCAAATTAGATAAACACAAGAGTCAAATAAATGGAAAGGGAAAAAGGGACTAAGGGAAACAATTCATAATAATAAAAACATAAGAAGAGTCAAGATCCAAAATCATAGACAAACCATGACATAATATCCAAAGATACCTCTATATAGAATGGGGCGATGGCCAAGACACTTCCCAGTCTCTCCCTCATTTAATAAGTATACAATATAAGAACAAGTCTCTATAAAGCATGAATGAGAATGGACACCACCCTCGGAATTGAGGACTCACCAACTAGCTTTCTTCGCAAGAACCAAACTAGCCACGAGGAGAATGGTCAACAGGAGCGCCAGTCCCTACTTAGTAATATCATGTAGGCATAGAGTATGCGTTAGTGCATTTGAATATACTAAGTATGTGGGATGCAATGCAACAAGAATCATAGGCCATGATATCAAGATGCTTAATTATATAAAGAGAATGTTAGCTCAAATGAGATATATGCTCCAAAGCCTTACATAAAAATGCATTAGATGAGCCCAAATAAACACCCATTTACCTTATTGCGACCTTTTTGGGTAGTGTAACCAATATCCATACCTTATGACATAGCCTTTTTTGTAGGCATTATAAGATGTCCTTACCTTATGATATAATCTTTTAGGTAGGCGCCATGAATTCTTGTACCTTACAGCATGGCCTTTTAGGTAGGTTGTCGTTACCTTATGATATAATCTTTTAAGTAGGGACCATGACTTATTATACCTTACTACATAGCATCTTTAGTAGGTTGTCCTTGCCTTAATATAAAATCTTTTAAGTAGGGATCATGATTTATTCAACCTTATGGCATGGCCTTTTCGGTAGGTTGTTCTTACCTTACGATACAATCTTTTAGGTAGCTGCATGGGTTTATTCTGCCTTACGGCATGACCTTTTGGGTAGTCCTTATCTTAGAATATAATCTTTTAGGTGGGAATCATGAGATGTTCTATGGCATGTCCTCTTCGGTAGGAGTACAAATAGCTCATCAAACCATCACATCAAAAAGTCAAGAAAGGGGCTTCTCATTTCACATGAGAGTAAAGCATAGTATAAGGGTTCAAAAGTTCTCTTATAGATTATGGGAGCTTTTCATGAGTTTAATACATGCTTGGGGACCCATAAAGTATCATAACATGCTTACCACTTAAATGCACGCAATAACCCCTCATTAACATCATGAATTCACATCAAGTAATTTCATCAAACACATGGTGAGCATATACAATCCAAGAGTGTAAAATAAAAAGTAATACCAATGCATTTTAAAGTCAATCAAATCATCCCATAAACATTATGGTAAAACCCCATCATGGGTAACATGTAAATCATATCAAAACTTCACAATAGTTCATAGATTTCATAGTTTGAATCATGTATAGTCTCAATAGAAAAAGATTAATTCATAGTATAAGCTTAAAATAGATATTCATGCATAATCAACAATATTTGATAAAATATCAACATATTTCATGCTTATATTTTATAATAATCGACACCCATAAGTAATACAACTTGAAAACATGCAATTTTCATAAAAAGGAAGATTGGGCTCCAAGGGTGAAAGGACCCAATGGATGAAACCCACATACCTTATATAAGAATTTCTTGATATAAACTTGAAGGATACTTGAAGTTTACATGGAATTCTCAAGATCCGAAATTAATCTTGAGACACTTGATTTTGGGTGAAATATTTGGTTAAGTCTTGAAGAGTCTTTTGAGAGGGTTTTGAGTTATATATAGATGAAAATTGACTAAGTATGGGTGATTTTACGCTTAAGTGGGCATGGGATTATGACCACGATGCCCTTGGCCCGAAATAGAAAAACAAGGGGAAAACTGCACTAGTCCATGTCTTGACCGCGATGTGCCAGGGGAACGAATCAATGTCGGAGGGCCATTTGCGATGGGTTGGTGTCGCGCCAGTGATACAGACCAGATGATGCCTATTGGGTACCTTTTCTGATAATCACCCCTACTTCTACATCATCCCATGGTGCAGGTCCAGGTACAAGCCATGATAGCTGAGTTAAGGAACTTCAGGAGCGCTCAAGAGACTTTTGGTGAGCAACGATAAATCTGGTTTCTCCGCAGTCTCCTTCCTGTTGATCTTGTATCCAGATATTGGCCTTGTACCGTAGTGATGTATTTGTAGAGGCACTCTGATTTTATTATTATTATGATTATTGATATATGTATATGATATGTGCTTGTGTGTATTGTTGTCATGTACAGTTGACTTTTAGGTTCTGGGTAGGTTTTGGTTATGTATATTATCACATTGGTTCTGATTTAGACTAGAAAGCTAGGATAGGTACCTTGGGGTTTGGGTAATTGGCTTGCTTGTAGGTGGGAGCTAGTAGGCGACATTATGACCGGGGTCGAGTCGTGATAGTTTTCTCTAGAATCTACTTAGACTATGTGGAAAGAATAAGGGGATGTTACATTGTCTCCCCCTTGGGATCATTCGTCCTAGAATGAAGAGAAATCTAGGAACATTGTCAAGGAACTAATATTATTATGGATCTAACAACCAAACAACTCTCAACTCACTCATGAAATAAGTCAATAAGTAGTTAAGCAAGTAAACAGTAAACAAATCAATTCAATCATTATTCAGACTCTAGGATATTACTGTTAGTCATACTTAGAATAGATGTGACACCGCATTAACTCCATGCTATTTTATCCATTTTACAAGCCTCATTGGTTAGGTTGGGGTTGTATTAAGTTCATGGGAGACTCCTAGTATCTAAATGAGTTCAAGACTTCTCTAAGAGTTGAGTTTTGGGTGATGGTTCATCCAAAGGTCAATATTAAACTAGCATAACTGTTAGCACACTTGGAATTGGGTGGTACAAGAACATGTCAAATGAAATTTCTTTGAGTTAGATTTCCATTGCACTTTGTTTCACCTCATTTAAAGTTCAGAGTTAAAAGTTATGGTCATTTTACTGAAGACTGCTAGTGCAGAGTTGCACTATGAGCCTACAGTTATGAGTCGTATGTCAGGGTACGACTCATAGGTCAGGCTCGTAGAAATTTCCAGAGACTTTAAAATTGAGTCTACGGGTCATGTTGAGGGTCCTACCAGTCGTAGTGCTACCTATGGCTAGTAACGGGGCCCGTAAAAGTCGTTAGACAACTTTTTAGGAAAGAATATTTTGGTGCTTTCCCACCCTTTCTAAGCTTTATATTGACGTTTTTATGCTCAATCAAGGTCCCAAAACCCTTAAATTCTTCATTGTATTGATAAAATACTCCCTGAAACCCTTATACTAATATTTCACTCCAAAATCAAGTGTCCAAATCTCTTCCGGATCTAAGGATTTCTTTCAAGCTTCAAGCCTCCATTTTCAATCTTCATGAAGAACTTCTCCAAAGCTAAGATATGTGGGTTTCAACCATTGGGTCCTTTCACCCATGGTGCCCAATCCACTTTCCTATTTAAATTTCATGATTTAAAGTTAAGTTACTCATGAGTCTTGATTGTTGTAAATTACACTGCACAATGAAGTGGGGTTTTATGAAAGTAAGATTGTCTTAGCATGTTTTGAGCTATAAATCATAGAGCTAATGTGATATTTGATGAGGAGTTTTGATGTGAATGTCTTGGGGTTGTTGAAAGGTATTGATTGATGATTTAACAATTGATTTTCTTGTCTGATTTCATCTCTAAATGCATGGTCATATACCCTATTTCACACCCACCAAGTGTTTGATAAAATATCCGGATTATGATTCTTGAATTGTTGAAAGCCTAATGCTTGGAATATGATATATATGACTTTATTATGATGAAAGAATGATGTATCTGTGATAATTTCATGGTGAACTTCTATAGTATTGCATGTTGACCATGACCATCTTGAGGGGTTAGTACCTTGACCCCTCTGATGGAGGGTGAGAAGCCCATTAACCATATTTAGGAGATAGTACGTTGACTACTATGATGGAGGGTGAGAAGTCCATTAACCATGTTGAGGGGTTAGTACCTAGACCACTATGATGGAGGGTGATTAAGTCCATTAGCCATGTTGAGGGCTTAGTACCTTGACCACTATGGTGGAGGGTGAGAAGTCCATTAACCATGTTGAGGGGTTGGTACCTCGACCACTACTAAGGGGGTGTTAAGCCTTGGATTCGAAGAACTACTTTACTTGGTCTATGATGATGGTCTCTCCTTACATATATACTATGATCTATAAGAGCATGATGGTTACTACAAGCATCCATTCATACATGCCATATTGTTATATTATGCCTATTATCTATTGTTATGCATTTTGCCTATGATGCCTATCTCTTGTCGCATTGCATCCTATATACTTAGTACATTCAAACGTACTAACGTATACTCTATGCCTACATGATGTTACCATGTTGGAACCGAAGCTCCATTTTATCATCATCCTACTCCACAGGGCTAGTGTTGTCCATTCAAGCTAGTTGTTGAGTCCTTCATTCTGAGGACATTGGTCTATATTCCTATGTTATGTATTAAAGACTATCTTTCCTTTTGTATGCTTTGACTATGAGGGTGAGCCCGATTTCTTGTCTTGGCACCTGCTATGTTCTATGTTAGAGGTATTGTTGGACAAAATGTGTATTATTCGTGAGCTTTGACTCACTTATGATATTCAAACTATTTTAATATAAGTCCCTTTCCCTTAGTCCCAATTCCCCTTTTTATTGTTTCTTATATTGTTTTATATTGCTTCTGTGACAAAGGATGTGTAATGATATGGTATGAGACTTGTTTGGAGTTTCTTCGAGTTCCCCATCTGCCAGCCACGTCTAGGCCCTGCACTTGGGTCATGGAAACGATGGTGCCTTTTGAATAATAGCCAAGAAGATCTTATGAAAAATGAACATTCTCATACAATACTCGATCTCAAAGAACTAGGTTGATAGATCGTCGGAGTCCAACACACCTCGTCGATTGGAGTTTTATTCTTGGTTGTGTTGTGCACCATAATTATGAGAAGGAGGCTATGAGACGTTTTAGAAAATGTTTTCCTTCTTCATGTTCTAAGTTGTGCTATAGTGTTGTTGTAAACTTTTCCCCCTAACTATTGTTCCTTGCTATGCTAGATCATGCCTAACAATCGAGGAAGAAGGGCCCAAACTCCTGAGGAGAAACCTACCAATGGTGAACTCTGGGATGCTCTCACTATGCATGTCCAAGTTATGGCCAACCAAGTCAACCACGGGGCCCAAGCCCCTCATGCTACTACCGCTGAAGCTAGGGTAAGGGACTTCATGAGGATTAACCCTTTGGTATTTCATGAGTCAAAGGTAGATGAAGATCTACAAGAGTTCATTGATGAGGTCTACAAAATTTTGTCTATCATGGGTGTTGGGCCAAATGAAAAGGCAAAGTTTGCAGCCTACCAACTCAAAGGGGTAGCCCAAATTTGGTATGATCAATGGAAGGGTAGAAGGGAAATGGTATTATGGTGCTTTGGGAGGAGTCCAAATTAGCTTTTCTTAATCGGTTCTTTCCTCTTGAGTTTAGGGAGGCTAAATTGGTAGAGTTCATAAACTTGAAGAAAGGGAATATGAGTGTAAGGGAGTATTCCCTCTAGTTCACCCAACAATCTAAATATGCTCCTCAATTAGTGTTCAATGCAAGGACTAGGATGAATAAGTTTGTAATGGGTATCTCCGACTTGGTGAGTGAGGAATGTCGATCCTCTATGTTGATTGGTGACATGGATTTGTCCTGTTTGATGACTTATGCCAAACAAATGGAGGAGGAAAAATTGAAGAAGAAGAAAGGTAAGGAGGCCAAGAGAGCCTACGGTGAGGGAAAGTTCCAAAAATGCCAAAGTTGTGCTCGTATGGTACCTTATGCTAGGTTCCCAAAGTGTGGTAAATGCCATAGTGGTCCGTGCTTGAAGAAAATCAATGTTTGTTATGGTTGTGGAAAGGAGGGTCATAGGATAATAGATTGCCCTCTTAGGCACAAAAGGGGTAAAGGTGGTGAGGTTAATCAAGGGGATGCTCCAAGGCATAATCAGTTCTATGCCCTTCAAAGGAGGCAAGAAGTGGATGAGGCATCCCGTGTTGCTATCGGTATGTTGAAGTTTCCTTGATTTAGATGTGTGTGCATTGTTGGGACTGGAGTGCCATTGTTTCTTTCTTTATTCTCTTAGGGGTAGGAGAGTAGCAGGCTAATGGTAGGGTTAGGTGTTTTTTTATCATGTATTAGCATTATCGGTCATATTATGTTTTATTTTTATCTTATTTACATATTATTTGTCGCTCTTTATGTTCTCTTCCCTTCTTTTCTGCCATATCTAGTTTCTTTCTGCTTACTAGTTTTGAGGGTTCCCAGGAAACAACCTCTCTACTTCTATGGTAGTGGTAAGGTTTGCGTATATTCTACCCTCCCCAGACCCCACTTGTGGGATTATATTGGGCATGTTGTTGTTGTTTGTCTCTTGGGGGTAGGGTTACAAGTCTTGGAGGATGAGAGGTTGTTTGCCAAATATGATAGGTGTGCATTGTGGATAACAAGAAGATGGTTAGAACTCCTTAAGGATTATGATATGAGTGTGCATTATGTCCCCCATTGAGGTTAGTGATGTGATTGATGCTCTAAGTAGGATGCCTATGGGTAGCCTAGCATTGTGGTAATGGTGGTAAAGAGGTGACTAGTGTAGTCTATCGGCCGGCTGGATAGGGAATTAGGTTGAAGGAAGTTGAGAATAGTAGTATAGTGTTCTTGAGGATTCCAAATCTTCTGGGATTAAGAGGTCTAGTTTAAGCAAGGCCTTGATTTTCTCCTTATTAGAGTTGAAAGTTTTGGGTGAGAAGATGATAGAGTGGAAGTTGTCTCCCAAGGAGGAGATGGTGGTTACCGTACCAAGTATGTTAGGTATATTTAAGGTCGCCAATTGAGTTGAGGATTGTGAGTCCATATAGAGTGTAGAGGGAAGTTGGTAAGGTTGTGTAAGTTTGGGGATTGCCTATGGATAGGAGTTGGGTTAGTTCGGTTCTTCATGCCTCTAGGTTGATGGGATGTGTTGGTGCCTCTAGTGCTATAACACTCCTTGAGATTGTGGGTGATGTGGAGGATAAGTTAACTTAGGAGAAGGTTCCAGTGGAGGTTTTGATGGGTAAATGGAGCAGTTGAATGATATTGTTGTGGTGTTCTCCAAGGCTCTTTTTCGAGGAGTCATCTATTTGTATGTGTCTCTCGAGAAGCCAGTGCGGGCATAGAGAAGCAATATCCATATTTCTTTCATTCTATTCAAGCTTATGATAACACATCATGTCCTTTCTATGATTCCAAGTCTTGTGTTTCAGCCCCTATGTCATTCATATACATTCATGTTTAAGTTGGCAAATACATGGTGATTTTATAATTATATTGAGATTTTGAAATAATGTTTTGAATGATTTGAATACATTTTAGCATGACTTTTAACTACATGATGATTTTTAGCTAGTAAGCTATGTAATGGATCTTATGGTTGGAAGTTTCATGTTCTAATTCAAGCCTTTCAAGCCTTGTTCTTCCACATTCGAGGATGAATGTTCCTAAGGGGGAGATATTGTGACACCCAGTAATTCCATGCTCTTGTATCCATATTTCAAACCTCATTTGGTTAGGTTGGGTTTGTATTATATTCATGGGAGACTCTTAGTACCTAAAAGAGTTCAAGACATCCCTAAGAGTTGAGTTTTGGGTGATGGATCATCCAAAGGTCAACACTAAACTAGCATAACTTTTAGCACACTTGGAATTGGGTGGTCGAAGAACATCTCAAATGAAAGTCCTTTGAGTTAGATTTCCAATGCACTTTGTTTCACCTTATTCAGAGTTCGGAGTCAAACGTTATGGTCATTTTACTGAAGACTGTCAGTGTAGAGTTGCACTACGAGCCCATTGTTACGTGTCGTAGGTTGGGGTACGACTCATAGGACAGGCTTATAGCAATTTCTAGAGAGTTCTAAATTATGCCTAAGGGTCATATGAAGGGTCCTACGAGTCATAATGCTACCTACGGGTCATAACAGGGCCCGTAATAGTCGTTAGACAGCTTTTTAAGAAGGATTATTTTAGTCCTTTCCCACTCTTTCTAAGATCTAGATTGACTTTTTATGATCATTCAAGGTACCAAAACCCTTACGTTCTTCATTTTATTGTTAAAATATTCTCTTAAACCCTTATACTAATATTTTACTCCAAAATCAAATGTCCAAATCTCTTCCGGATCTAAAGATTTCCTTCAAGCTTCAAGCCTCCATTTTCAATCTTCATCAAGAACTTCTCAAAAGATAAGGTATGTGGGTTTTAACCAGTGGGTCCTTTTGCCCATAGTGCCCAATCCTTTTTTTCTATTTAAATTGCATGATTTAAAGTTAATTTACTCATGCGTTTGATTGTTGTAAATTTCACAGCATAGTGAAGTGGGGTTTTATGAAAGTTTGATTGTCTTAGCATGTTTTCGGTTATAAATCTTAGAGCTAACGTGAGATTTGATGAGGGGTTTTGATGTAAATGTCTTGGGAGTGTTGCAAGATGTTGATTTATGGTTTTTTTACAATGGGTTTTCTTACTTGATTTCATCTCTAAATTTCATGGTCATATACCTCCATTACACACCCATCAAGTGTTTCATAAAATGTCCGGATTATGATTCTTTAATTGTTGAAGGCCTGATGTTTGACATATGATATATATGACTTTATGATGATGAAAGAATGATGTATGTGTGATAATTTCATGATGAGCTTCTATAGTATTGCATGTTGAGCATAACCATGTTGAGGGGTTAGTACTTTTACCACTATGATGGAGGGTGAGAAGTCCATTAACCATGTTGATGAGTTAGTACCTTGACCACTATGATGGAGGGTGAGAAGTCCATTAACCATGTTGAGGGATTAGTACCTTGACCACTATAATGGAGGGTGATGATGTCCATTAGTCATGTTGAGGGGTTAGTACCTTGACAACTGTGATGGAGGTGAGAAGTTCATTAACCATGTTAAGGGGTTGGAACCTCGACCATTACTAAGGGGGTATTAAGCCTTGGATTCGAAGTACTACTTTACTTGGTCTATGATGATGGTCTCTCCTTACATATATACTATGATCTATAAGAGCATGATGTTTACTACAAGCATCTGTTCATACATGCCATATAATTATATTATGCCTATTATCTATTGTTATGCATTTTGCCTATGATGCCTATCTCTTGTCGCATTGCATCCTATATACTTAGTACATTCAAACGTACTAACGCATACTCTATGCCTACATGATTTTACCATGTTGGAACCGAAGCTCCATTTTATCATCATCCTACTCCACGTGGCTAGTGTTGTCCGTTCAAGCTAGTTGGTGAGTCCTTCGTTCTGGGGCCATTTGTCCATATTCCTATGCTATGTATTAAAGACTATCTTTCCTTTTGTATGCTTTGACTATGAGGGTGATCCTGATTGCTTGTCTTGGCCTCCGCTAAGTCCTATGTTAGAGGTGTTGTTGGACAAGATGTGTATTATGCTTGATCTTTGACTCACTTATGATGTTCAAACTATTTTAATATAATTCCTTTTCGTTTATTCCCAATTCCCTTTATTATTGTTCTTATATTGTTTTATATTTCTTCCACGACCAATGATATGTAATGATATGCTATGAGTCTTGTTTGGGGTTCCTTCGGGTTCCCCATCCGCGGGTTATGTTCAGGCCCTAAGCTTGTGTCGTGACAATAGAGGGGAACTTAAGAGTTAGGAAAGAATCATTACCATCTACCCTCTTATGATCAGCCGGTAGAAATAAATGCAGGTAGCTCGTTGTCATATCCTCCTCAGCTTCCCAAGTGGCTTATTGATTTCTCCACAACATCTTGACAAATGCAATCTCTTTGGTTCTTAGTTTGTGAATCTGACGGTAAAGGATTTGAATTGGGATATCTTCATAACTCAAACGATCCTTCACTCCAATTCTTTCAATTGGCACAACCAAGGATGGATTTCCCAAACACTTCTTAGGCATAGAAATGTCAAAGACCCAAGGAATGGCTGCTAGCTCTTGTGGTAGCTCCAACTCATAAGCTACAATTACTACTCTCTTCAGAATTTGGTATGGACCAATGTATTAAGGACTCAACTTTCCCTTCTTCCTGAATCTCATTACACCCTTCATGAGTGAAGCTTTCAAGTATATCCAATCATTGACTTCAAACTTTAAGTCTTTTCTCCTAACATTAATATAGGACTTTTATCGACTCTGTGCAGTCTTCAACCTTTCTCGTATAATTTTCACCTTGTACACGTCTTGGTGAACCATGTATGACCCAATCAACTCTGCTTTACCCACCTTGAACCAACTAATTGGTGATCTACATCTCCTTACATACAGCGCCTCGTATAGAGCCATCTGAATGCTCGAATAAAAGCTATTGTTGTAAGAAAACTCAATCAAAGGCAAATGGTCATCCCAATTAGCGTTGAAATCATTGATGCAATCCCTCAACATATCCTGCAAAATTCTAATCATGCGCTCTGCTTAACCATCAGTCTATGGGTGGAAAGTAGTGCTGAGATTTACCTTCAAACCTAGGCCTTTCTGAAAGCATCTCCAAAAATGGGTAGTGAATTAGGCTCCTCTTTTTGAGATGATGGATAAGGGGGCTCCATGAAGTCTAATAAACTCCCTTATGTATAATTGGGCATAATCCTCCACGTTGTCAGTCATTTTTAATACCAAGAAGTGCACAAATTTTTTCATCCAATCTGCTATCACCCGAATTGGATCATGCTGTTCGCAAGACCTCGATAAGCCTATGAAAAAGTCCATGTTAATCACCTCCTACTTCCATTCTGGAATCTCAAGGTTCTGGACTATTTCATATGTCATTTAGTGCTCAATTGTAACTTGTTGACAATTTGGGCATCTAAAAACGAACTCTGCAATATCTCTCTTCATTCCAGTGCACTAGTAGACCTCTCTCAAGTCATGACACATCTTAGTTGATCTCGGGTGGATAGAATACCTAATGTTATTGGCCTTTTTCATGATCCTTTCTCGAATACATCGACATCCAAAACATACAATCTACTTTGATAACTCAATACTCCATCTTTCCTTTTGGCGAAAGCCATCACCTTTTATTTATGCACATTTGCCTTCAATTGCAGCAAAATGGGGTCTTGGTCTTGCTTTTCCTACAACTCCACTACTATAGAAGATGTAGACCCATTATGCACGAGAACTCCACCTTCATCAGATTCATCTAGTTGAATTCCCAATCGTGCGAGTCTATGCACCTCTTTAGCTAGCTCCTTTTTCTCCTCCTCTACATGAGCGGTGCTTCCTATAGACAACCTGCTAAGGGCATCAACAACTACATTAGATTTACCTAGGTGGTAGAGAATGCTTATATCATAGTCCTTGTGTAACTCTAGTCATTTACTCTACCTCAAATTAAGCTCCTTCTGGGTGAAGACACATTGCTGGTTTTTATAGTCTATGAAGACATCGACATGTGCTTTATATAAGTAGTACACCATAGCTTGAGGGTAAACACGAATACTTCCTATTCTAGATCATGCATTGGATAATTCCTCTCGTGCACCTAGAGTCTCCTAGAGGCATAAGTAACAACTTTACCCTTCTACATCAATACCCATCCTAGTTCCACTCTCGAGGCATCACAATAAATTATGAATCCATCAGTTCCTTCGGGCAAGGTCAACATTAGGGTATTGTTCAACCTTATCTTTAGTTATTACAAAATCCTCTCACACTCATCGAACCATTGAAACTTGACCTTCTTCTAAGTCAGCCTAGTCAATGGTGCGAATATGGAAGAGAATCGATCAACAAACCTATGGTAGTAGCTGGCCATACCCAAGAAGCTTCTTATGTCGATCAGAGAGATTAGTCTGGGCTAGTTCTTCATTGCTTCAATCTTTTGAGTGTCCATTCTAATGCCATCATCAAAAACATATGGACTAAGAATGCCACAGATTTAAGCCAAAACTCTAAGTTTGAAAACATCACACACAACTCATTTTCCTTGAGTGTCTATAAAGCATTATTGAGATGGTTGGCGTGCTCCTCCTCATCTTTGTAATATACCAAGATATCTTCAATAAATACGATCACGAACATGTCAAAGTACTGTCGAGATACTCTGTTCATCAAGTCCATGAAGACTATAGGTGCATTTGTCAATCCAAAGGACATTACCAAAAACTAGAAACGACCATACCACTTTCGAAAATCCATTTTTGGGATGTCATATTCTCTCACTTTAAATTGGTGATAACTAGATCTGATGCCTATCTTTGAGAAAATGGTGGCACCCAAAAGTTGGTCAAACAAGTCATTGGTAATCAGAAAAGGGATATTTATTCTTAATTGTCACCTTATTCAAGTAGTGATAGTCAATACACATTCTAAGTGAACTATCATTCTTTTTCACAAATAGAACTAGAGCAACCCATGGAGAGACACTCGGCCTTATAAAGCCCTTTTCTAGCAAATCTTTTAACTACCCTTTTAACTCTTTCAATTCAGCAGGAGCCATTCTATACGGCGAAATAGAGATGGGTTGGGTGTCAGAAAGAACATCAATTCCAAAGTCAATCTCCCTATCGGAAAGGACTCTAGGTAGATCCTTGATAAATACTTTAGGAAAATCATTCACAATCTAGACGGACTCAAAGGTACAAGGCTCAACATCATTGGACTTAACTCATACGAGGTGATAGACACATACGTTAAAGATTAGATTTAAAAACATAAGGTCGGAAATAAACTTACCATTAGACGGGACATAATCTCCCTTCCACTCTAAGACAGGCTCACTCGAAAATTGAAATTTTAGCGATTCAGTTTCTACAATTGCTATAGCCATAATATGTGTAAAGTCAATCCATGCTAAGTATCACATCGATCTAATTCTATCATATCCACATGAGTATCCCTATGATAGACGAACACCATACAATCCCTATAGATCCTTTTAACCAGGATAGATTCACCAATAGGAGTAAAAATAGAGAATGGCTCAAGCAATCACTTCAGAAGAATCTCAAATTACTAGCCACCCATGGCATTAAAAAATGATAGAGTTGCACCTATATGAAGCAATATATAACAATCAAAAGCAAATACTCGAAGCATATCCATCATAACATCTGGTGCAACTATTTAGTCTTGTTGGTTCCCAATTATATATAGATAATTTATCCTATCACTTGTCCCTGATGCAACACCTCTCTGATTACTTGTTTGGTGGTGTTGTAGCAGAAGACTGGGCCTTATTTCTCCATAATGACATTCTCTCTGAAAATGACCCAGTTGGCCATACTTTTAGCAATTATTCCCTCCCTCTTTGCACTCACCCAAATGCATCCTGCCATATTTTCCACAAGGTGGATTTCCTTTCGATCGAAGGGTAACACTAGCTTGAGAACCCTATCCTCTGAAGTTCAGTTGGCCTTGGAACTTTTGTTCATAGCTACAACTCAGAGCTGGTGCACGGGCTGATGATGGTACGTAATTGTTATGTCTCTTCTAGGAATAAGACTTGTCTCCTTTGCACTTCTTAAACTGATTAGGGTTAGGCCCTGCTGACTTGGCCTTCTCACTTATATGCTCCTCTGTATCACTCTTCTTATCCTCTTCAACTTGTTGTGCTGTCTATACCGAGGATCATCAACATTGCCCTGCACTCCTTCTTCATATGCTTACCCAAGCTAGATATGATATTCCTCATCCTTTACCTCATGTCTTGGACCATCTCTAGAGTATACTTAGATAATAGGATAAACTTGAGGTTGTACTCCTTGACGGTCAACCCCTATTGCTTCAGGTTCACGAACTCTTCTATCTTCACCTTCCTCAACTATTGGTGAATAAAGTGATTAAGGAAGGCACTCTCCAATTCATCCCACTAAGTAGGCTCAGTATCCTCACATTAACCCTCTTCCCACTAGTTAATAACACACATTTTCCACATCCTTAAGTTGATAAGAGGCAAATTCAACTCCTTTTACCATAGTCGTATACATAGCCTTTATAACACCTTCCACATCTCTCAATAAAATTCTGGGGGTCCTCCTCAACCTTCGTCCCCATAAATATTGGTGGGTTCATCCTTAGAAAATACCTAAGATGGTTTGTGGTAGTTAGCTTTTGGGAGCTAGATTAAGGGGTTGTGAACTCTGATTTTTAATCTGAGAAGCTACCAGTTGGGTGAGCGTAGTGATAGCTCTGCTAAAGTTAGCCTTTGTGGTAGGAGCAGGTGGAGCAGTAGGTGCCTTTAGAATTCCTACAGCCCCAATTGTCAAAGTCGAACCCTTATCTCCATTTGAGTAGGTACCTCTAAAGTTGGCTTCTCAGTATTGTCAGTTGGTGCATTTTCGGAAGATGGCACGCTTAGGAGGCATGATCTGCAAACCTGTAACTCACAAGTTTGAAAGGATCTTTATAGAGATTAAACTCTATCGTGTGAACTCAGAATACAAGAAAGTGTAACAATTCCCAATATCTTATAGCCTCCATCTTATAAAGTATGGTTCACAACACTCCTTTAAAGAAGACACAACTTCATAGACTCCTTAGGACACTTGAATTTTGTGTTTTGATACCAAGTTTGTCATGTCCCGGAGGGTACCTTGGCATGGACAACACTTAAAGAACCATTGCTGATTCCCTAAGAGAATTGCTTGGCCTCATTGTCAGATCTTACTTAATAGCAAAAGGAAATACTCAAGTGAAAGACATCAATAAAGTAATAAAGTAATAATGATACTATTAAATAATCTCCAATGACCAAGTTTGGAAAGTAAAAATACTCAACAATCTTATACTCGATATCTATGAAGCCTCTACCTCTAAATATCTAAATGGTACCATGACAGGACATGGCTACCCAACTTTAAAAAAAATAGAAATAACTAACAAAAGATGAAAAGAAAGGCTCATCCGGATAGCAAGGAGAGCTCACAATTCTGGATGCAAGGGAACTGAACCTCAATGGTGTGCCTATTGAAGTCCTCTATCACCTGTATTTACATCATTAATGCTGCAGGCCTAAATGGGAATCAATGCACAGAATATACTAGTATATAAAATGGCTTAAAGAAATCGATAAGGCTCAAACTCAGATCAATCAAATCGACTTAGAACTCAACTCATAACTTAACTCAATAAATAATATAAGTTTAAAGTTTAAAGTCATGTTTCTAAAATAGATTCATTTTCATGAAGCTCAATTTAAACATAATATGTTGAGTCTAATGTTGCTTGGAAGTTTCTCTTACCAACATAACTCCTACCACCATGAATTTGGTGATGAACAATAAAATTGACAGCGTTGCCACCCACATTCTAAACTTTCCATGGTAAAGGAAGTCAATCTCCTCCTCTCTTGGATCCAAAGAGAATGTCCACCTTTTGGGATAGGAGCTGCCAAAGTTAATTGCATGACTATCCTACGCTGGCAATGTAGTTCTAGGGCATTATCTTCTTGCCCAAATCAGTGCTCAATACTCCTTACAAGACCAAAACATGCTCATGCAACTCAACTCAAACTCCTCTCTTGATTTATCTCAACACAGCTCAACTCAATTTCCCAATGAGGAAACAATTTAGAATTTATTATTTATGTTATGCAAATCAAGACTCTAGCTCATATGATCATTCAATCTCATACCAGTCATGTTCGACTCACAAATATATAAGATGCTCATCTTATACACATGGAAGAACAAAAATATGTAATCACTCTTCATGTTCAACATGCTCAAGGTACTCAACTCAGATAATAGTCTTAGATTCTCAAGTTAGTTTGTACACAAAACATCATCAATAATGAAATTAGAGTTCATGCCATCACGAATAGTTTCTACTACTATCTCAATATCATCATAATAGCAATGCATCATCAACTCATTCACATATAATCATGGGGGACTCAAAGTAAATCTAAGAAACTCAAAGTTAGAATTTAAAGATTTACATTACTCACTCTTATACATGTCTTGACTCAAGACTAGAAAGGGACATATGTATGGACTCAACCCTAAATTTTATGAACCTTACATACCTTGAATATTGAAAAAATAGTCAACCCTCCATCAATCCTCATATTTGAACTTTAAGACCTCGCTCTTCTCCGTTCTCTGATACTCTAAAGAAGTGTGTATTAAGGGATAATACACTTACAGTTGTGATATAGGACTTAAATTAAGTACAAAATGTCATGGGATTTAATTAAAAGGGATAGAAATAGAAAAAAAAATACCCTTCTTAGGAACTGTTCATCAAAACCATGAAACACCATCTTCGGTCAATGATCTTCTTACGGGTTGTAAGTGGCCTTTCATAGATAAGGTGTCCAAAATTTTGAGTTACTGGAGTTTGATACAAAACCTCTTTCTACAGGTCGTAAAGTACCTTACAGGATATCTAATTACTCATGGTTTCAAGGTTTAGAAAACTTGGTTCTGTGGAACTTCAACCTACAAAACCAGACTTATGGGTCGGATGAGTTGATGTGCCATCTGATAACCCATAACTCAATATCTAGAAAGGTTGATTTTTGAATCATCAACTAAAGAGCCTAATCTACCGTCGTATGCTATCTTGTGCATGGGACTAAGACTTAGAAAATTTTCACCAAGTCACCTAGACATCTATGAGGCCTCACCTACGGGTTGTAGATAGCATTCGAGGTTTCTTCAAGTGATTTTTCTCAGCCATGTTTCTAAGTTTTCTGTGGGTATCTACTCAGACAAGGTGAAAAGAATTAGGGAGTGTTACAATGATATTTTCTAGTGTCTAGATTGCAAGTCAAATAAGCTTTATGAATACCAAGATGCATCATTCCACTTGACATTTAGAGCATGCTTTAATATACTAGAGAATTTAGATCCTCATAATGTAACACCTGGTAAAATTACCAAATACCCCTAGAAAAGAAATGTGTGCATGACGCCTCTTCCCATGCTCCGATGGAAAATCTGAGGCCAGATATGCGATAAACATGAAAAATTAAGTGAAGGAGTGGTCTCAGTTGATTTTTAGAGTAACAGGATCAAAAGATAAATTTTTTATGCGAAAATAAATTCTAGTGAGGGTGCACGATAGGTGTGCGACATGCACCTGCCGCAGACCAACACTTAACTTCTATCCAAAAATTTTCTACAGGATTAGAAAACTCGTTTGGTTTTTGGTGAAAAATACCAAATATCGACAAGGTCCGCTTACCAGACCCCTTTGTTCCTAGGTGAAACTTTTTTCCAATTTTTGTGAGAGGAATTCTAGACCTTTCCCAAACCCTCCTAAACTCAAAACATTATCTAAATGGGTCATTTTAAAGGTAAAAAGAGTTTTAAACCCCATTCGAAGTACTTTCTAAGTTCTTGAAAAAGACGGGCAAAAGAGAAGAGAAAAGGAGTGAGGAATTGAGGAGCTCAAGGAGAATTCATTGAGGTTAATTGTCAAAAGTTTCACACTAGGTATGTAAGGCTAAACTAGTGTATGGGATTTTTCTCCCATGTGTCCCAATGATGGTAATAGAGGAGATGAGAGTCCATGAGTCCCCATATATGTTTTTTGAAATACTTTCTTGATTATTTTCTTGAAAATTATATCTATTACATGTATTTTCATATGTTGATGATCATCATAAACTTATTTTCTTGAATTGAATACTTTTCATGAGATATTGTGTAAACCCTATATGTTGATTTATGAAAGCATGCATGAATGAACCTAGGGATGGAGTCTAGAGCCTTGACTTGAGTATGTTGATGGTAATCTTGAAGTGAGTATGAGGTTGAGTTAATTGAGCTTGCTGATCCTATAAGTATTCATAATTGAGTTCTTGAGTTCTGTCTAAATGACTTCTACTAAAATGATGATCTGCGTCCCTGAGTTCTTAATGAGAAATGACTTATTTGAGATGAGTTAAAGTCCCTAAGAACAACATAGGACTCTAGAGTTTGAGTTAATGAGATGGTGAGAGTCTCTATGATACTGATTAAGTTGATAAGTGCCTCCATGAGGCCAATTTAAATGAGGAGTAGACTTATGAGCATTGAATCTTGGGAGGAGCATCGAGCATCGAATTGGGTAAGATTGACACCCACTCCCACTTATTAACTATGTCACCGAGCGTAGGTGAGGATTGAACCATTACTTCAAATTGTCCCCTCTTGAGGTAAAGTCCATGAAAGCAATAGTGGACTTTAGAGGTTAGATCCTTTGTGGATCATAGATGTTCTTTACCTGGCAAGTATAAAATGGTTGTGGAAACATCAGTGGGATTATTGTATAATCACTAGCTTATAAGTGATTATTGTCAGATAAGAGAAACTACCAGAAAGTTCCCACCTTGAGTACTCTGAGTCGAGTCAGGGTGAGTTGAGTTTAGATGATTGATGAGGTTTAATTAGTTAATAGGTCACTTGTCCACTATTTATTCTTGTTTTAGATAGCAATCTGACATTCTAATTGAGTATATTTTGAGTTGATGTCAATTCTATATTATTCTGCCTATTTTTATTCTATTCAGCCATTTTACATACTCACACATTCCACATACTGACGTCCTCTTTGGATTGCATCATTTTATGATGCAGAGGTAGGTACTAAAGATTGTCAATATGTGTATCGTTGAGGATCTAAGCTTTCAGTTGAGTTGGTGAGCCTCCCTTACTTTAAAGGACAGTTAGTTTAATTTCATCTAGCCTATTTAGAGTTACATTTGAGTTAGCTATTATTTTGATTTGAGGGAGGAACGGGCCTGTCATTGGAACCATTTAACAATGATATAGGCTTCATAAACTAGAGTTAAGTATTGATGTTGAGATTTATTGAGCCACTTCTTTCATACTAGCTTATTTATTTAATATGATATTTGAGTTATAATTGCCTATTCTTATCTTTACTCTTCCACTGAGTTTTCTAAGATGTATATTTAATGAATGGATGTGATAAGGTTAAGTGGTTCGCTTGGAGACCAACAATAGTCTTTGAGTGTCAGCTACGTGAAGGGTACGCTCCTGAGGCATTTCAAACTTGGTATTACAGCACAGAGTTCAAGTGGCGTAGGGAGTCTATGAAGTCATGCCTTGTAGAGTCTTGTTTATGGGTGTGTTGTGTACCACACTTCATAAACAGGACGCCATAGGACATTAAGAATGGTTACACTTCTTTCATGATCTGATTCATGCGGAAGAGTTGAAACTCTATGAAACTCTCTTCTAATTCATGCTCTACGCATTACAGAATTGTGATCATGCCTCCCAGAAGAGCTATCAGAGGTAGAGGACGTCCTGCCAGGCAGAATGTTATCCTACTTGAGCCTCAAGCACATAAGGAGCCTATTAATCCCGATGTCCATATCGAGCAGCCCCCACAAGCTGAGGTTTCTAATGCTTAGCTTCACCGAGCTATTCAAACTCTAGCCCATGCTATCACAACACTTGTTGCAAGGTAAGGAGCGGGTAGACATGATGCACAGGACACATCTAGGGTCTAAGAATTCTTGGGGATGAATCTGCCTAAGTTCATAGGGTCTACATTAAGTGAGGATCTTGAGAACTACCTGGAGGAGCTTATGAATGTGTTCCAAGTTATGCATGTGGTTGATGCTGATAGAGTGGAATGGCTGCCTACCAGCTCAAGGGTATGGCTAGACTATAGTATGATCAATGGAAGAAGGGTAGAGGAGAGGAAGACCCATTATGGACTTGGGCAGTGTTGAAGGAAGCTTCTTGGGGAACTTCTTTCCAAGAGAGCAAAAGGAGGCTAAGGTAAGAGAGTTCTTGAATCTGAAATAGGGATCTATGACAGTGCAAGAGTATAGGCTAAAGTTCACTTAGCTATCTCGTTATGCTTTGGATATGGTTGCTGAAATGAGAGGAAGGATGGGGATGTATGTTGATGGGTTGAACAGAGGGCCAAAAAAAGATGGGAAAGGAGTTATGGTTGTGAGAGACATGGACGTCACGAGGTTGATGGCTTATGTGCACCAGTTGATGAGGAGAGGCAACATGACAGAGAGGAGTTCAAAAGAAAGAGAGCTATGACATCCAACCATGAGGTTGGCAAGAGAGGGAATGATAACAAATTCCAGTCTGGGTCAGCACCATCATCTGCTAGTGCTCTTATGCCCAAAACAAGGAATGATTAGAGGTCTCAGAACTTTGGAGCCCAGGGATTGCAATTACATGCTAGTGTGGCTCAAGGTTCATAGGGTAAGCCACCATGTATTAAGTGTGGCAAATTGCAGTACTTGGGTAGATGTCAAGAGGGGAGTGATGCTTGTTTCAAGTGTTTCCAAGTGGGTCAATCTTTCTGATAGAGTGTACAAAGTGGGTGATTGGGCTCAATCTTCTGCACTAGCCCTACAAGCCAGAGGAAATAAAAAAGGTATTGCGT
Organism: Solanum clarkiae; assembly: GCA_011800125.2. Taxonomy (NCBI): domain Eukaryota; kingdom Viridiplantae; phylum Streptophyta; class Magnoliopsida; order Solanales; family Solanaceae; genus Solanum; species Solanum clarkiae. Next base: position 36,896 of record JAABOM020089265.1, on the reverse strand, counting down.
TGGGCACTAGTGGAGCTACTAACCATTTGTATGCCATGGGTGGTCACCAAGATTAAGAGAACTCCCCAGATGTTGTGATGGGTATGATTCGAGTCTTTACTCATGATTTTTATGTTTTGATGGATCCTGGTGCCACATTGTCTTATGTCACTCCTTATGTGGCTAGTAGATTTGATAGAACCCCTGAGAGTCTTCTTGAAATGTTTGATATTTCTACTCTAGTAGGTGAGTCTATCCGAGCTGAGAGAATCTATAGAGCTTGTGTAATGTCCATCCATCATAGGTATACTCTTATCGATTTGATTGAATTAGAGATGACTAATTTTGATATGATCCTTGGTATATATTGGCTTCCCACTTGTTATGCCTCCATTGATTGTAGAGCCCAAACTGTTGAGTTCTAATTCCCAAATGAACCAGTTCGAGAGTGGAAAGGTGATTCTATTGTACCTAAGGTAAAGTTTATCTCATACCTTAGGGCTAGAAAACAAATTTCCAAAGGTTTTAAATATCACCTAGTATGACTTAAGTCTGATGATGTTGGGTCTCCTACTCTTGAGTCAGTCTTGATTGTGCATGAGTTTCCTAAAGTGTTTCCTCAGGATCTGCCTGGAGTCTTTCCTAATAGGGAGATTACTTTGGTATTGATGTTGTTTTTGATATCCAGCCTATCTACATTCCACCTTATAAGATGGCCCCCACTGAGTTGAAAGAGTTGAAAGAGCAATTGAGGGATTTGTTAGAGAAGGGATTTATTAGGACGAGTTTTTCTCTTTGGAATGCCCTTGTCCTATTCGTGCAAAAGAAAGATGGGTCTCCCAGAATGTGTATCAACTCTAGGCAACTGGACAAGGTCAAGATAAAGAATAAATATCCTTTCCACAAGATAGATGATCTATTTGACCAACTTCAGGGTGCCTCTTGTCTCTCAAAGATAGACCTCAGATCTAGCTACCGTCAGTTCAAAGTAAGGGAAAAGTGATATTCCAAAGACAGCCTTTAGGACTAGGTATGACCATTTTGAGTTCTCGGTCATGTACTTTGGGTTGACGAATGCACCTGTAGCCTTCATAGACTTAATGAATAGCTAGAAAATACCTTAATATGTTTGTGATCGTGTCCATCGACAACATTTTGGTGTATTCGAGAGATGAGGAAGATCATGCCAATCACCTCAAAGTTTTCCTCCAAGCTCTTAAGGACCATGAGTTGTATGAAAAATTCTTAAAATGCGTGTTTTGGCTCAAGTCAGTGGGTTTTCTAGGCCATGTGGTTTCCAGTAAGGGTATTCGAGCGGACACCCAAAAGATCGAAGCTGTTAAGAACTGGCCCAAATTGACCTCTCCGACTAACATAAGAAGTTTCTTAGGGTTGGCAGGCTACTCCCATAGATTTATTGATGGATTTTCTTCCCTATCCACACCATTGACCAAATTGACTCAGAAGAAGGTCAAATTTCAGTACTATGATGAATATGAGAAGAGTTTTCAGGTGTTGAAGACTAGATTAACTACCATACAAATTTTAACCTTTCTCGATGCGACAGAGTACTTTGTGATACATTGTGATGCGTCAAGAGTTGGATTGGGTTGTGTGCTAATGCAAAAAGGTAAAGTGAGAGCCTATGCTTCCAGGAAACTTAAGATTCATGAGAGGAACTATCCAGCCAATGATCTTGAGTTGGTAGCAGTGGTGCTTGCAACTAAAATTTGGTGCCACTACCTATATGGAGTGCATATGGATGTGTTCGCTAACTACAAGAGTTTTTAGCATATCTTCAGTCAAAATGAGTTCAATCTGTGACAAAGAAGATGGTTGGAGTTGCTCAAGGACTATGAAATGAGTTTTCTCTACCATCCAGGTAAAGCTAGCATTGTTGCTGACACTCTTAGCAGGTTGTTAATGGATAGCACAACCTGTGTTGAGAAAGTAAAGAAGGAGCTAGCTAGGTGATGTCACCCAAGTTATATCTTTTTCAGAAGATAAAAAGGTCCTTGTCAAGAAATAGAACCTAACAAAGGTTAGGGTCGAACCCACAGGGAATACGTAAGACTTAAGAGAATTCACTGGTTGCAATTCGAATAGTTGACCAACTTACTTCCCCCAAGGGAGAGGGGGTTTGCAATAATCAATGAGAAATATAATTAAACTAACTATCATAAGAGAGAAGTCACTAAGGAGAGAAACTAGGGTATTGTGTTCCCCATGATTCCCTAACTCAGTATCACCGGATAACTGAATTCATTTCCAGTGTATAGTATGCAAGACGGTAAGTTATGTTCACCAAGCCCTTTGGTCAAAGGTGAGAGGTAAATTTAACTATGCGACTTGGCTCGTCTCCATGGTGTGTATTACTAGCCCTTATCTATTAGTCCCAATACAACCTCCCCTTGGCCAAATTTGGTTGATTAGACCAGAATACATCAATCGAATCCAGTTAATTAATTTCTTTTCCTATTCATTACTACCTTGGTCTAGTCAGTAAAACTAGGTGGGTTGTAATGTTGGTCACCTCTAGAAAACATGCCAAATTAAGAGAATTAATTAATACATGTATGTACATCTTCCAAGAATCATTGGTCATTGAATTATCTGGTTTTACTTCGTTATTTCTTCATGGTTCCCACAACCCTCATTGTGGATTTAGCTACTCATGCTGTGTGTAGATGCAAGAATTGTAAGCTGAGAAGACATAATTGAACACTTAAACAATAGAATTAAGAACAAGCAAATCAAACTTCAATAAGAATCACAAGCTGGACCTTAGATGGAGAAAGTCTAGTAGCCCAGGGACTTCTGATACAATTCCAAAAGGCACTACTACTACAATAGCAGTCTCAATATGAAATTCAAATACAAGTGTTCTCAAAGACTCTTCAATATGATCATACAATTTTTGCTCTTTAATTACTAAGTCTCTGAGCACTAGGCTAAAACTTACGAAAAACAACCCAAAAACCTATTTATAATAAGTAAATACAAGTTCTAAACTAAATAGGAGAATTGGTCGGCACTCCATACGAGAGTTGTTTACGTATTGCATTCCACGACTCATAATCGGGGTCTCATACTCTGCTGCTAAAAATTTGGACATCAACTTTATGACACTCATCTATGACTTGTAAAGTGTTTTGCGGCCCGTCAAGTGGGGTTCGTCTGATGCAATCCCTGAAAGTCCAAGTCTCTGATCCTTAGGGCACTAACCATCTTCTACGACTCGTAAAACCTTTTACGGCTTATCTGCATGTTCATAGAGTAAACTCCAAAAAATATCCCCTCACTAAAATTGTTCATGAAACCACCCTACCGCTCGTAGAAGGTCTCGTATAACAGTAAAAATCAGCAACTTCTGCAATTTTTCGCAAAATCGAGTCCAAGTTGTAATCCTGCAAATATAAACACAAAAACACATAAAACCAACTAACATCATATTGAGAACACATAAAATTCCAAGTTTTAAGAATAAAAGTATTGTATTTTGGTAGCACATCAACAACCTCAACTTAAAATTATTGTTTTTTCCTCAAGTGACAGACTCAATCTAAATAGATAATACAGTAACACATAGATCTTAACTTAATGACATAGATCACATAAAGCTCAATCTCAGACACATACACCAACTTTTCAAAACAGCATCAGACAGTTATCGAGCAAACCAACACAAACTGGTGTTTGTTACTGTACAACTATGAAAAGCAAGGTATTATCAACAATCCACAATCACTGAACCAGTCTAGTGCTAACAATGCAATGCAAGTTCCCTCACAGAAAGAAGTCCCATATCTGATACTCAATGATGTTCTCATTTTTAATCTTGGGACTATGAAAAATCACTCACTCTCGAAAGAGATATTAATGCATCAAGCCTAACACCATGGGCTTGCCTTATACTCATGATTCTGACCTTCAACTAACTAGACTAGGATTACTTTAGGACTTTCTAGGCTTGTAACTTAGACTCAAGGGGATTTGGTATGATATTATGGGAACATAGTGACTAAAGGCCCTCCTTGACACTGTAGTTTTCTACACATTCGCCCTATATACTCTGTTATTTTCACCTTATTCTACCTTTTTCCTATTTCAAGTTTGTCTGGGTGCTTTGTTTTCACTTTTCGGCTTTTTTGCCTTGTTTTTACACTTCAATTTGCTTTTTTGGCTTACAACTAAGGCATCACTTATTTTCCTTGCACCCAATACATGATTTTCCATTTTTCTCCTTTATATCACTAATTCACCCCCTTTATTTTTGTGTTCTACCCTTATACTAGCCACTCTCAACTTAGGCTTTTGGCCTGTGTTGAGGTGCACAATATTCGTCCTAATAACAAGGCCACTTTTTCTAGCCACCCTCAACTTAGGCTTTTTGCCTCAGTCAAGGTGCACAATGTTCAAGGAAGGACCACGACCAATTTCAGGATCTTACAACTAACAATGCTAGGTTAATCAGGCGTTTTCAAAGAATAGGTACATGTTAAGCTCAAACACTAGGAACAAGGGATTATATCATTGTTTTGGTATGTCATTTTAGGCTAAGTGGACTATTAAGAATAATGGCCTAAGATCATTTCCTAATCCAATTAATCTACAATCTAACTTAGATTAATAGGGCAAGCTTTGTATTAGCACAAAACACATAAATCTAGCAAATCAGGATCACACTCACATGACACTGCATACATTATCAACAAAAGACTCTCAAATCTTGCTTTTTGTCTTAAATTATCCGAACAAACATTGTCACACACCTAAATATGCATGGTTGCTATCTAATTACTAATCAAAATTTTAGGTGGGTATCATTTTTCAAACAAAACACAAAATCATGTTATATGCCAAAGTATTAGCACTCTATGCTACAAAAACTATCTAAACATCTTAAACATGCCAGTAAAATAGAAAATAAATATCCACAGGGAAAAAGAACACACGCAAGAAAATCCTGCGATCTAAAATTAGGATAGTTATAGACCCAAGCTACTCCGACTACACTGAGGCTCGTAACTACCCACACCCCATCGAAAAACATATGCATTGTCCCCAATGCACAAAATAAAAACAAAATACATATAGGGGTCAAAAACATACCTGGGAGCTTAAATGAAAGTGTATGGCTAAGTCTGGCCACCCTCCTCCTGCGAAATAGTCTTCTCAGCAGTAGTGCTCTATCCTGAGGGGCCAACACCTCTCACCTGCTCTAACTCTCAGGCTGTCGTCTCTCCTCCTTCTGTCTCAATTTCCTCAAGACAGGCTCGAGCTCCTCCTCCTCTGTGAGAAAGGCAAGCGTCTCTCATCTAGATCATCATTCTTTGTGTGGGGTCTCTTCTGGTGGAAAGACTGAATGGGCTCATGAAGAGCAAATAAATCAACTATCAGCACTAGAGGTATAGTCACTGGTAGTGCAACAGCTGCTGAGAGTGCTACTATTATGTTAGCTCGGACTGTTAGATCTCTGACTGAATAGCCAACAAATCTAAATGATGGGCCTCGTTTAATCTCCATCGTACCCTCTCCTCGAAAGCATCAATGAGGGCATCCACAGTAGAGATATGGTCCTGAATAGTAGCAACCGCAAATGCCTGCATCTGGCCCCCCGAGTCTAAAATGGTATGGCAGACCCATGGCCTGATCTGGTGAATAAGTTGAGTTAACTGTGACTTAGCATATGATAATCTCTACACCAAGTCCTCTATATATGCAACGGACACATAGACCATGCCTAAGGTAGTAGTCTATGAAGTGGTGGCCTGTAGAGTAAGAATACAATTAGGGACCCTTCCTTTCCTCATCTGCCTCGAGCTGCGAGGGCCTCTCCTCAATAGTAGCAGCTGTGGCGGTGGTAGTCTGTGAACCCTCAGGTGGTTGCACTGGGGAGAACATCTCAGGCATAAGAGGAGGTTGTGCTTGCTGCAGTCCCACTGGGTTCTCTTTAGCCTTGATCAGGCTGGAATCTAAAGTACATTGGGCCTCAATCAACTAGTCTGGCTAGTGCAAGAATCTCCACCCTCGACTCCAGATAGAGCCGGTATATCAAGCATAGGAATGGAATAGAGGTGGACCGCTTCAGTGCTGCCTCATAAATCTATTTAATGATGAGGCAGGCCCAGTCAATATCATAGCCAGCTAAGATGCCGGCAACCAAAATCACACGCTCTGGCATTAGAGTATTATCAACAAGCATCAGGCTGATGCATGAAGAAACAACAACCCACTAAAACTTTGCAGGAAAATTAAGTGAAGCCTTAACAGTAGGCTCCTAGTTAGTGGCGAGCCATACAGGTTCCAGACCCTGCTCAGCAATATACCCAGCCACCATCTCATCAAAGTGGCTCGTCGCTCTGGATCTCTCATCACAAGTGGGTCCTTCGTCTATCCCACTATATAGTCAAACTTTATGGTAGATGTAGGGTCAAGGAAATCTTGACCAAATATCATCGGACAAATGGTGCCTCTGATATATCCACTTACCGGCCCTTCACTCTCGTCTCGGTCAATCTTGGCTGAGCGAGGGGTTTCTTCCTCTTAGCAAGAGTAATCTAGATATTGGCTGCATATAATGCATAAAACTCCCTCACTATGTTCGGGGAGTGTCATCCAAGTGCATGTGTGAGCCATTGAAACTCATATCGTATCATCGTGTCCTAAAGGCCGAGGATACTGTCGATTCTGTCTAATATGACTCAGGGCTCCTCATAGATGGAGCAGGCTAGCTTGCCTGGCTCTCTTGCTTGCACACCCTCCACATGTATCTCCTGTATCCCATCTAAGCACCATTGGCTAGTAAGGGAATTCTATATAGATGGTGATGATCAGGGTGCCACGAAGGACTCTATCTTTGATCCATCCTCAGAGCTGGACTCCTCTTTGGATAGAGTCATCTGTGGTAAATCGCTATCGTCGTTACATCCCTCCTCAGACTGGGAAGTGTGGGAAATAAGAGCCTAAGTCTGCCTAGCTCTGGCAGTAGCTATAGTCTATGGTTGAGCCGCATCTAGGTTCAGGCTGACATTCAGCACCTCTGGTGAGCCACTTAGTGTAGTGGCCTCCTCATCATTCAAAGGCTCATCTCTGAGCCTCCTCTAAATGGCCTGATTTTATCACGTTTGGCTTTTTGGGCCAGAGAACCTAAAACATAAACAAATACGCACCATGGTTAGCCCTACAAATCAAAAATTGGGATACAAAAGTCATCTAAATAAAGTTGCAAAAGGGTTCTACAAAAGCACCTTTACGAGTCGTAGTGCATAATACGAGCCGTAAAGAGCTTTCATAAAATAGTGGTTCAAACAATTTTTGTTACTGGAAAATTCTATGTGACCAGGTATGACTTGTAAAGTGGTTTATGAGTTGTAGACTGGATCATAGAGATTTTCAGTGAGTAATTAATTTCAGGCAGGGATCTACGAGACCTATCTGTGAGCAGTAAAGTAGTTTATGACTTATAAAAGCTCTCGTTTGATGGATACTCAGAAACATCAAGTTTTTGTAATCTTGTACGAGGGGAAATTATGACTCGTGGAATATTTCAATGGACCGTAAAGGCAACTCATCGACTAGAAAACTCAGTCACCTGAGTTTCTAAGCCTATCACACGGACCACAAATGACATTTTCAACAAATATATGACCACCATTGAATCAAAAATACATGCACTCACATGATTTCCATACCACAACCATTACCCCCAACATGTTATACACACATAAACCCCATCGAAAGTACTTAAGCATGATTTATCCTACAATTCCAATAACCTATGGTTGATTTCAACAAGATCATGCACTTATATCATCACCCATCAATTCACAAACACAATCATTTAATTACACATAGTGAGTGACTCAAGAGGCACAAACAACTATCAAAACATTCACACAAGGCCAACATGCCCAATTCCGAACATAGACAATAATTCAAATATAGGCAACCTAATTTCAACTAACACAAATTCAACATGTCCAACCACCATTCCTAACACAATTTCCAAATCAATCATCCAAAACAAGGAAAATAAAAGGTTTTAATTTAGCTGAAAACTTACCAAGATTTGTGATTGAGTTGAAGAAGATGAAGGAGGTGACTAGGCACGAAACCCTAGGCTATTAGAAAATAGTTGTATAGTGGCCAACGATGGTCAGATTCACAAAAGAGAGAGGTTTATCGGGTTAATTTTGTAATTTAGGTCAAGAATGGGGGTCAAATTAGACCGGGTCAATTGAAAGGTTAATGGGCCTGGACTCTATGAAACCCCGATTACGAGCCGTAAAGTTTTTTACAGCCCATAAATCATGGTTTCATAGAATATTCAAACCCTAGATTTTCAAACTAGGTTTAACGGACCAATTTACAAGTGGTAAAGTGATTTACTGCTCATAGAGTTGGTCGTAGAGACCTCAACACTTAGCAAATCTTTCAAGAAACCTACTTTGGGTCCACAAGCTCCAGTTATGACCTATAATTTGATTTACGGATCATAAAGTTGGCTCGTGGACAGGAGTGCATAATTTTTCTACTCACTGGAAATCTCTACGAGATGGGATATAAGTGGTAAAGTGTTTTACGGCCCGTAGACCCAATAGTAGAGACATATCCTGATGATCTTCTTAGCCAAAATGCCTGATTTAGTCCTATACCTACACACTCTTCGTAGAATACATTGTTACCCTATATGTATCTGGCTTAATGTCCAAAATTACAATCAAAATACAAGAAAACAAACTTATGAATCCAAAAACAGAAAATAAACTTATAACTATACTAGTACATCAAAAACCTTTGGTTGCCTCCCAAGTTGTGGAAAAATTATTGTCACAGCACGACTTGGAAAAATTGGTTACTCAGACTTGACCAATTTCTCAGACTTCACTCTTCAAATCATCTAGATGCTTCATGGACTGACAGATATTGAAGGTGACTTCTTCGTTATTTAATCTAAACATAAGTTGACCGGCTTCTTATCTACGCGTGCTCGCCCAATGGCTAGTAACGGTCTTCCCAAGATGATTGGGACGTCGAAGTCAACTTGGCAATCTATGACCACAAAGTCTGCAGGGAATATGAATTTCTCAACCTTTACCAACACACCGTACAGTATACCTACAGGCTTCTTCACCGTGCGATCAACTATCAACAACCTCACACATGTTACAGGGGCTTCTAAACCAAGCTTCTTGTAGACCGCAAAGGGCATCAGATTAATGCTGACACCTAGATCACATAGTTTCCTTGTGAACTCCACACATGCAATGGTGCAGAGCATTGTGAAAGCACCTGGATCTTCTCACTTCTAAACCAAGGACCTTGTGGCAATAAAACTGCAATGATGAAGCTCTTAGGAGAGCTTCTGACTCACAGTGTGGCACAGAGTTAATGGGAAAATGGTTGCATCTAGGGTTCCCTTATTGAACCCTACCTCATTGCCTCATTCGGTGCTAAGTCATCCCACAAAGTTCTTTTGGATATAAACTTAGTCAAATAGTGACACATAAAATCATAAGTAGTAATCTCAAGAGTAGCTCGAAACTTCAACAACCATCAAGTGAGAATTGTCCTTTCATCTTAGGGAACACCATAAACAACATTTAGGTAGTTATTAAAATGCTTATAAGTTTGAAAAAACATAACTTAAATCTTTCTTTTATGCCCTATTTAACATCATATACCATGTAAGATTGACAACACAAAATATTTCCTTACATAAATGACAATATGTATAATGGGTTTCACAACAGGTTTACCTCAAACGCATCTCAACCATCAAATATTGATGATATCACAGGGTGCATCTTGATAAAACACACAAGATAGACCCAAATTTCACTTAAATCTAATCCATGATGACAAAGAAATCACTTCTAAAGTTTTGGATAATTAACAACAATATATAGTAGAAAAACCATGAAATTCACCTTAAAAGGCATGCCAAATGCAACTTTTTATTCTTCCACGACATTCCTCTAAAAAGATTACATAAGCTAGCCTTTTGGATCACTAAGATCAGCCTTCGGACAAAGAAAATATCGTAGATAAAAGTTTCTTATGTTTGTTTATGAAATTTGAAATTTCTAGCCCTTTATAGTCATTTATATCCTCATCATGATCGCATTGGTCATGATCACAACCCTCCACTCTGCTGGACCATCGGGATCGAATGGATCCTCTTACACTAGCTTGCCATCGCGTGCACTAGATTTTCAGCTAACGTCAAATCCTTGGTTTTGATGCTCTGGACTCATTCAGAGTCGAAAAAAAATCCATATATGGAATATGATAGGAAACAACATTTTAACTAAATGGTGTAATCAAATTCCCATCAAAGGTCGTTACAATCTAGTGTGGGTCCTACTTTCTAACTTTATTTTTACTCAATTTTCATCGAGGGCTCCAAAAGGCACCTGGAAGCCTTGAGAACTGAATGAAAGGTTATTCTAGACCAATTTTGCGTTCTAGAGCAAACCGTGTTATCAAAATTTCCATTCGAGCATGTTTACAAAGAATGTTGGCTAAAGTCAACTATTGGTCTATTCTAAAGGCTAAAGTACAAAAGTCGGTATAAACTAGCACCAAAAACCTCAATAATCTAAGCAAACGTGCTTCTAGCCTAATTTGGTCATCTTAGAGTTGATGGAACTTCATAATTCTATTTTGAGGTCATTTACTGAAACCTCTACTGCTAAACTTATTTTTCTATCTTAAATAGACTTATAATATAGAAAATTGCATATCTTTTAAATGAGACACTAGAAAACCAAATTATCAGTGCCGGTAAGTCATAAATGACTTGGGGTCGCTATAAATAAGCTCTAACCGATGCAACATATGTAGAAAAAACTAATTTGGAGGGTCACTTTGCATATATTGTATTATTTCTACCATTTAGAGAATTTCTATAATGGCCCAATGTCATTTGAGACCTATTGGCACTGGTAGGTCAGCTGCTTGGTTGTTCATTTGAGAGTTGTGTAGTTTTTTGTGTTTTGAAAGGCCTTATCCCTTAGAAAGTTATTTTTTGTCAAAAATGTGAGAAGACAAACTTAGAATGGAATTCTAATAGTTTCGTCAGCTTTGGAATTATCAAATTAGACTAGAAGCATTATAGTCTCAAGAACTTATGCCTTCGATGTGATCTTGAGTCGCATTTTGCATTTTAGCCTTCAAAATTAGCCAATGATTGACTTTGGTCAATATTCTTGAAAAATATGCTCGAATGAAAATTATGAAATCATAATTATCTTTGAAATATTGAGTTTGGTCTATAGTAATCCTTGCTTTGGTTCTGGAGGCTTTCAGAATCATTTCAAGCTTCTTTTTGTTGAATTTAGCTAAAAATTACCACGGGAGTGGGACGTGTATTCAGTTGTATCGACCTTGCATAAAAATTTTGACTACATCATTGAGTCTGCATCATACTTTGGTAGGGTAATATAGTTTGTTTGCTTCATAGGTCATGGATGAAGTTGGAGTATCCCATCAGAAATTTGTAAATTGAAAAACCTAGTTGTTGCAGCTAATATCTGGTTCTTGCCACCCAATCCTTTATGACCATAAGGTCCTTGCTTTGATCGCGGAGGTCAATCTTGATAGACCTTTGATAACACAAACGTCAGTCCACGATCTTGGAGGTGTATCCCAGTAAACCTTCATGACTGCTGAGACGTGTCAGCGATCAAAATAGTCTTGTTCCATGTACTCCTTGATTGCGGAGCATTTTTTACCGAGATTGCGCAGAACAAAAGTGGGGTCTATAACATTGGAATTTTCAGCAAACTCGACCATAAATATTTTTAAAGTTTAAAAATGATTTCTTGGGCATTTCTAAGCCAAATTGTGTGATTCTAGAGTCTACTTTTCATGGATTTTTAGAGAAACGTTGTGGTGGTGCTGAAATCAACCATAGGCACTTTGCTCAAGATAATATTTGAATTTTGTTGCTGGTTTGAATGTGTTTTGAGATAAAATTTTTTGCAATATAGAACTTTGATTTGAGGGGCATTTCAGGACCACATTGAGTGATCCTTAGGGCTTATATTTGACGAACTTTGCGAGGAACACGGTGGTGATCTCAAGAACCTAATCAAAAGTTCTATTTGAGGTAAAAATCCATCTCTAGCAGCTGCATTTTGAATTTCATAATGGAATTTGGTTGATTTTTGTGGGGAGAACCCATTTCCAATGATCTTTGGGTCTATTATGGATAGAATTCCACAAAAAATATCGTGGGTGGTTTGTTTCGACTTTTGGAACTCCACTTTTAATAATTTGGCACCTATAGTTATTGCCCCTTTCTTTCTTTTTGCCTAAATTTTGGAATTTGATTGTTGGATTATACTTAATATTGTTTGACTCTGATCATGGTTTTGAATTGTTAATTCAACTTGGGATGCTATTTTGGACCGATATTTGAGGTCAATTCTGGAGCTTATGAATGTGTTCCAAGTTATGCATGTGGCTGATGCTGATAGAGTGGAATGGCTGCCTACCAGCTCAAGGGTATGGCTAGACTATAGTATGATCAATGGAAGAAGGGTAGAGGAGAGGAAGACCCATTATGGACTTGGGCAGTGTTGAAGGAAGCTTCTTGGGGAACTTCTTTCCAAGAGAGCAAAAGGAGGCTAAGGTAAGAGAGTTCTTGAATCTGAAATAGGGATCTATGACAGTGCAAGAGTATAGGCTAAAGTTCACTTAGCTATCTCGTTATGCTTTGGATATGGTTGCTGAAATGAGAGGAAGGATGGGGATGTATGTTGATGGGTTGAACAGAGGGCCAAAAAAAGATGGGAAAGGAGTTATGGTTGTGAGAGACATGGACGTCACGAGGTTGATGGCTTATGTGCACCAGTTGATGAGGAGAGGCAACATGACAGAGAGGAGTTCAAAAGAAAGAGAGCTATGACATCCAACCATGAGGTTGGCAAGAGAGGGAATGATAACAAATTCCAGTCTGGGTCAGCACCATCATCTGCTAGTGCTCTTATGCCCAAAACAAGGAATGATTAGAGGTCTCAGAACTTTGGAGCCCAGGGATTGCAATTACATGCTAGTGTGGCTCAAGGTTCATAGGGTAAGCCACCATGTATTAAGTGTGGCAAATTGCAGTACTTGGGTAGATGTCAAGAGGGGAGTGATGCTTGTTTCAAGTGTTTCCAAGTGGGTCAATCTTTCTGATAGAGTGTACAAAGTGGGTGATTGGGCTCAATCTTCTGCACTAGCCCTACAAGCCAGAGGAAATAAAAAAGGTATTGCGTTGGGCACTAGTGGAGCTACTAACCATTTGTATGCCATGGGTGGTCACCAAGATTAAGAGAACTCCCCAGATGTTGTGATGGGTATGATTCGAGTCTTTACTCATGATTTTTATGTTTTGATGGATCCTGGTGCCACATTGTCTTATGTCACTCCTTATGTGGCTAGTAGATTTGATAGAACCCCTGAGAGTCTTCTTGAAATGTTTGATATTTCTACTCTAGTAGGTGAGTCTATCCGAGCTGAGAGAATCTATAGAGCTTGTGTAATGTCCATCCATCATAGGTATACTCTTATCGATTTGATTGAATTAGAGATGACTAATTTTGATATGATCCTTGGTATATATTGGCTTCCCACTTGTTATGCCTCCATTGATTGTAGAGCCCAAACTGTTGAGTTCTAATTCCCAAATGAACCAGTTCGAGAGTGGAAAGGTGATTCTATTGTACCTAAGGTAAAGTTTATCTCATACCTTAGGGCTAGAAAACAAATTTCCAAAGGTTTTAAATATCACCTAGTATGACTTAAGTCTGATGATGTTGGGTCTCCTACTCTTGAGTCAGTCTTGATTGTGCATGAGTTTCCTAAAGTGTTTCCTCAGGATCTGCCTGGAGTCTTTCCTAATAGGGAGATTACTTTGGTATTGATGTTGTTTTTGATATCCAGCCTATCTACATTCCACCTTATAAGATGGCCCCCACTGAGTTGAAAGAGTTGAAAGAGCAATTGAGGGATTTGTTAGAGAAGGGATTTATTAGGACGAGTTTTTCTCTTTGGAATGCCCTTGTCCTATTCGTGCAAAAGAAAGATGGGTCTCCCAGAATGTGTATCAACTCTAGGCAACTGGACAAGGTCAAGATAAAGAATAAATATCCTTTCCACAAGATAGATGATCTATTTGACCAACTTCAGGGTGCCTCTTGTCTCTCAAAGATAGACCTCAGATCTAGCTACCGTCAGTTCAAAGTAAGGGAAAAGTGATATTCCAAAGACAGCCTTTAGGACTAGGTATGACCATTTTGAGTTCTCGGTCATGTACTTTGGGTTGACGAATGCACCTGTAGCCTTCATAGACTTAATGAATAGCTAGAAAATACCTTAATATGTTTGTGATCGTGTCCATCGACAACATTTTGGTGTATTCGAGAGATGAGGAAGATCATGCCAATCACCTCAAAGTTTTCCTCCAAGCTCTTAAGGACCATGAGTTGTATGAAAAATTCTTAAAATGCGTGTTTTGGCTCAAGTCAGTGGGTTTTCTAGGCCATGTGGTTTCCAGTAAGGGTATTCGAGCGGACACCCAAAAGATCGAAGCTGTTAAGAACTGGCCCAAATTGACCTCTCCGACTAACATAAGAAGTTTCTTAGGGTTGGCAGGCTACTCCCATAGATTTATTGATGGATTTTCTTCCCTATCCACACCATTGACCAAATTGACTCAGAAGAAGGTCAAATTTCAGTACTATGATGAATATGAGAAGAGTTTTCAGGTGTTGAAGACTAGATTAACTACCATACAAATTTTAACCTTTCTCGATGCGACAGAGTACTTTGTGATACATTGTGATGCGTCAAGAGTTGGATTGGGTTGTGTGCTAATGCAAAAAGGTAAAGTGAGAGCCTATGCTTCCAGGAAACTTAAGATTCATGAGAGGAACTATCCAGCCAATGATCTTGAGTTGGTAGCAGTGGTGCTTGCAACTAAAATTTGGTGCCACTACCTATATGGAGTGCATATGGATGTGTTCGCTAACTACAAGAGTTTTTAGCATATCTTCAGTCAAAATGAGTTCAATCTGTGACAAAGAAGATGGTTGGAGTTGCTCAAGGACTATGAAATGAGTTTTCTCTACCATCCAGGTAAAGCTAGCATTGTTGCTGACACTCTTAGCAGGTTGTTAATGGATAGCACAACCTGTGTTGAGAAAGTAAAGAAGGAGCTAGCTAGGTGATGTCACCCAAGTTATATCTTTTTCAGAAGATAAAAAGGTCCTTGTCAAGAAATAGAACCTAACAAAGGTTAGGGTCGAACCCACAGGGAATACGTAAGACTTAAGAGAATTCACTGGTTGCAATTCGAATAGTTGACCAACTTACTTCCCCCAAGGGAGAGGGGGTTTGCAATAATCAATGAGAAATATAATTAAACTAACTATCATAAGAGAGAAGTCACTAAGGAGAGAAACTAGGGTATTGTGTTCCCCATGATTCCCTAACTCAGTATCACCGGATAACTGAATTCATTTCCAGTGTATAGTATGCAAGACGGTAAGTTATGTTCACCAAGCCCTTTGGTCAAAGGTGAGAGGTAAATTTAACTATGCGACTTGGCTCGTCTCCATGGTGTGTATTACTAGCCCTTATCTATTAGTCCCAATACAACCTCCCCTTGGCCAAATTTGGTTGATTAGACCAGAATACATCAATCGAATCCAGTTAATTAATTTCTTTTCCTATTCATTACTACCTTGGTCTAGTCAGTAAAACTAGGTGGGTTGTAATGTTGGTCACCTCTAGAAAACATGCCAAATTAAGAGAATTAATTAATACATGTATGTACATCTTCCAAGAATCATTGGTCATTGAATTATCTGGTTTTACTTCGTTATTTCTTCATGGTTCCCACAACCCTCATTGTGGATTTAGCTACTCATGCTGTGTGTAGATGCAAGAATTGTAAGCTGAGAAGACATAATTGAACACTTAAACAATAGAATTAAGAACAAGCAAATCAAACTTCAATAAGAATCACAAGCTGGACCTTAGATGGAGAAAGTCTAGTAGCCCAGGGACTTCTGATACAATTCCAAAAGGCACTACTACTACAATAGCAGTCTCAATATGAAATTCAAATACAAGTGTTCTCAAAGACTCTTCAATATGATCATACAATTTTTGCTCTTTAATTACTAAGTCTCTGAGCACTAGGCTAAAACTTACGAAAAACAACCCAAAAACCTATTTATAATAAGTAAATACAAGTTCTAAACTAAATAGGAGAATTGGTCGGCACTCCATACGAGAGTTGTTTACGTATTGCATTCCACGACTCATAATCGGGGTCTCATACTCTGCTGCTAAAAATTTGGACATCAACTTTATGACACTCATCTATGACTTGTAAAGTGTTTTGCGGCCCGTCAAGTGGGGTTCGTCTGATGCAATCCCTGAAAGTCCAAGTCTCTGATCCTTAGGGCACTAACCATCTTCTACGACTCGTAAAACCTTTTACGGCTTATCTGCATGTTCATAGAGTAAACTCCAAAAAATATCCCCTCACTAAAATTGTTCATGAAACCACCCTACCGCTCGTAGAAGGTCTCGTATAACAGTAAAAATCAGCAACTTCTGCAATTTTTCGCAAAATCGAGTCCAAGTTGTAATCCTGCAAATATAAACACAAAAACACATAAAACCAACTAACATCATATTGAGAACACATAAAATTCCAAGTTTTAAGAATAAAAGTATTGTATTTTGGTAGCACATCAACAACCTCAACTTAAAATTATTGTTTTTTCCTCAAGTGACAGACTCAATCTAAATAGATAATACAGTAACACATAGATCTTAACTTAATGACATAGATCACATAAAGCTCAATCTCAGACACATACACCAACTTTTCAAAACAGCATCAGACAGTTATCGAGCAAACCAACACAAACTGGTGTTTGTTACTGTACAACTATGAAAAGCAAGGTATTATCAACAATCCACAATCACTGAACCAGTCTAGTGCTAACAATGCAATGCAAGTTCCCTCACAGAAAGAAGTCCCATATCTGATACTCAATGATGTTCTCATTTTTAATCTTGGGACTATGAAAAATCACTCACTCTCGAAAGAGATATTAATGCATCAAGCCTAACACCATGGGCTTGCCTTATACTCATGATTCTGACCTTCAACTAACTAGACTAGGATTACTTTAGGACTTTCTAGGCTTGTAACTTAGACTCAAGGGGATTTGGTATGATATTATGGGAACATAGTGACTAAAGGCCCTCCTTGACACTGTAGTTTTCTACACATTCGCCCTATATACTCTGTTATTTTCACCTTATTCTACCTTTTTCCTATTTCAAGTTTGTCTGGGTGCTTTGTTTTCACTTTTCGGCTTTTTTGCCTTGTTTTTACACTTCAATTTGCTTTTTTGGCTTACAACTAAGGCATCACTTATTTTCCTTGCACCCAATACATGATTTTCCATTTTTCTCCTTTATATCACTAATTCACCCCCTTTATTTTTGTGTTCTACCCTTATACTAGCCACTCTCAACTTAGGCTTTTGGCCTGTGTTGAGGTGCACAATATTCGTCCTAATAACAAGGCCACTTTTTCTAGCCACCCTCAACTTAGGCTTTTTGCCTCAGTCAAGGTGCACAATGTTCAAGGAAGGACCACGACCAATTTCAGGATCTTACAACTAACAATGCTAGGTTAATCAGGCGTTTTCAAAGAATAGGTACATGTTAAGCTCAAACACTAGGAACAAGGGATTATATCATTGTTTTGGTATGTCATTTTAGGCTAAGTGGACTATTAAGAATAATGGCCTAAGATCATTTCCTAATCCAATTAATCTACAATCTAACTTAGATTAATAGGGCAAGCTTTGTATTAGCACAAAACACATAAATCTAGCAAATCAGGATCACACTCACATGACACTGCATACATTATCAACAAAAGACTCTCAAATCTTGCTTTTTGTCTTAAATTATCCGAACAAACATTGTCACACACCTAAATATGCATGGTTGCTATCTAATTACTAATCAAAATTTTAGGTGGGTATCATTTTTCAAACAAAACACAAAATCATGTTATATGCCAAAGTATTAGCACTCTATGCTACAAAAACTATCTAAACATCTTAAACATGCCAGTAAAATAGAAAATAAATATCCACAGGGAAAAAGAACACACGCAAGAAAATCCTGCGATCTAAAATTAGGATAGTTATAGACCCAAGCTACTCCGACTACACTGAGGCTCGTAACTACCCACACCCCATCGAAAAACATATGCATTGTCCCCAATGCACAAAATAAAAACAAAATACATATAGGGGTCAAAAACATACCTGGGAGCTTAAATGAAAGTGTATGGCTAAGTCTGGCCACCCTCCTCCTGCGAAATAGTCTTCTCAGCAGTAGTGCTCTATCCTGAGGGGCCAACACCTCTCACCTGCTCTAACTCTCAGGCTGTCGTCTCTCCTCCTTCTGTCTCAATTTCCTCAAGACAGGCTCGAGCTCCTCCTCCTCTGTGAGAAAGGCAAGCGTCTCTCATCTAGATCATCATTCTTTGTGTGGGGTCTCTTCTGGTGGAAAGACTGAATGGGCTCATGAAGAGCAAATAAATCAACTATCAGCACTAGAGGTATAGTCACTGGTAGTGCAACAGCTGCTGAGAGTGCTACTATTATGTTAGCTCGGACTGTTAGATCTCTGACTGAATAGCCAACAAATCTAAATGATGGGCCTCGTTTAATCTCCATCGTACCCTCTCCTCGAAAGCATCAATGAGGGCATCCACAGTAGAGATATGGTCCTGAATAGTAGCAACCGCAAATGCCTGCATCTGGCCCCCCGAGTCTAAAATGGTATGGCAGACCCATGGCCTGATCTGGTGAATAAGTTGAGTTAACTGTGACTTAGCATATGATAATCTCTACACCAAGTCCTCTATATATGCAACGGACACATAGACCATGCCTAAGGTAGTAGTCTATGAAGTGGTGGCCTGTAGAGTAAGAATACAATTAGGGACCCTTCCTTTCCTCATCTGCCTCGAGCTGCGAGGGCCTCTCCTCAATAGTAGCAGCTGTGGCGGTGGTAGTCTGTGAACCCTCAGGTGGTTGCACTGGGGAGAACATCTCAGGCATAAGAGGAGGTTGTGCTTGCTGCAGTCCCACTGGGTTCTCTTTAGCCTTGATCAGGCTGGAATCTAAAGTACATTGGGCCTCAATCAACTAGTCTGGCTAGTGCAAGAATCTCCACCCTCGACTCCAGATAGAGCCGGTATATCAAGCATAGGAATGGAATAGAGGTGGACCGCTTCAGTGCTGCCTCATAAATCTATTTAATGATGAGGCAGGCCCAGTCAATATCATAGCCAGCTAAGATGCCGGCAACCAAAATCACACGCTCTGGCATTAGAGTATTATCAACAAGCATCAGGCTGATGCATGAAGAAACAACAACCCACTAAAACTTTGCAGGAAAATTAAGTGAAGCCTTAACAGTAGGCTCCTAGTTAGTGGCGAGCCATACAGGTTCCAGACCCTGCTCAGCAATATACCCAGCCACCATCTCATCAAAGTGGCTCGTCGCTCTGGATCTCTCATCACAAGTGGGTCCTTCGTCTATCCCACTATATAGTCAAACTTTATGGTAGATGTAGGGTCAAGGAAATCTTGACCAAATATCATCGGACAAATGGTGCCTCTGATATATCCACTTACCGGCCCTTCACTCTCGTCTCGGTCAATCTTGGCTGAGCGAGGGGTTTCTTCCTCTTAGCAAGAGTAATCTAGATATTGGCTGCATATAATGCATAAAACTCCCTCACTATGTTCGGGGAGTGTCATCCAAGTGCATGTGTGAGCCATTGAAACTCATATCGTATCATCGTGTCCTAAAGGCCGAGGATACTGTCGATTCTGTCTAATATGACTCAGGGCTCCTCATAGATGGAGCAGGCTAGCTTGCCTGGCTCTCTTGCTTGCACACCCTCCACATGTATCTCCTGTATCCCATCTAAGCACCATTGGCTAGTAAGGGAATTCTATATAGATGGTGATGATCAGGGTGCCACGAAGGACTCTATCTTTGATCCATCCTCAGAGCTGGACTCCTCTTTGGATAGAGTCATCTGTGGTAAATCGCTATCGTCGTTACATCCCTCCTCAGACTGGGAAGTGTGGGAAATAAGAGCCTAAGTCTGCCTAGCTCTGGCAGTAGCTATAGTCTATGGTTGAGCCGCATCTAGGTTCAGGCTGACATTCAGCACCTCTGGTGAGCCACTTAGTGTAGTGGCCTCCTCATCATTCAAAGGCTCATCTCTGAGCCTCCTCTAAATGGCCTGATTTTATCACGTTTGGCTTTTTGGGCCAGAGAACCTAAAACATAAACAAATACGCACCATGGTTAGCCCTACAAATCAAAAATTGGGATACAAAAGTCATCTAAATAAAGTTGCAAAAGGGTTCTACAAAAGCACCTTTACGAGTCGTAGTGCATAATACGAGCCGTAAAGAGCTTTCATAAAATAGTGGTTCAAACAATTTTTGTTACTGGAAAATTCTATGTGACCAGGTATGACTTGTAAAGTGGTTTATGAGTTGTAGACTGGATCATAGAGATTTTCAGTGAGTAATTAATTTCAGGCAGGGATCTACGAGACCTATCTGTGAGCAGTAAAGTAGTTTATGACTTATAAAAGCTCTCGTTTGATGGATACTCAGAAACATCAAGTTTTTGTAATCTTGTACGAGGGGAAATTATGACTCGTGGAATATTTCAATGGACCGTAAAGGCAACTCATCGACTAGAAAACTCAGTCACCTGAGTTTCTAAGCCTATCACACGGACCACAAATGACATTTTCAACAAATATATGACCACCATTGAATCAAAAATACATGCACTCACATGATTTCCATACCACAACCATTACCCCCAACATGTTATACACACATAAACCCCATCGAAAGTACTTAAGCATGATTTATCCTACAATTCCAATAACCTATGGTTGATTTCAACAAGATCATGCACTTATATCATCACCCATCAATTCACAAACACAATCATTTAATTACACATAGTGAGTGACTCAAGAGGCACAAACAACTATCAAAACATTCACACAAGGCCAACATGCCCAATTCCGAACATAGACAATAATTCAAATATAGGCAACCTAATTTCAACTAACACAAATTCAACATGTCCAACCACCATTCCTAACACAATTTCCAAATCAATCATCCAAAACAAGGAAAATAAAAGGTTTTAATTTAGCTGAAAACTTACCAAGATTTGTGATTGAGTTGAAGAAGATGAAGGAGGTGACTAGGCACGAAACCCTAGGCTATTAGAAAATAGTTGTATAGTGGCCAACGATGGTCAGATTCACAAAAGAGAGAGGTTTATCGGGTTAATTTTGTAATTTAGGTCAAGAATGGGGGTCAAATTAGACCGGGTCAATTGAAAGGTTAATGGGCCTGGACTCTATGAAACCCCGATTACGAGCCGTAAAGTTTTTTACAGCCCATAAATCATGGTTTCATAGAATATTCAAACCCTAGATTTTCAAACTAGGTTTAACGGACCAATTTACAAGTGGTAAAGTGATTTACTGCTCATAGAGTTGGTCGTAGAGACCTCAACACTTAGCAAATCTTTCAAGAAACCTACTTTGGGTCCACAAGCTCCAGTTATGACCTATAATTTGATTTACGGATCATAAAGTTGGCTCGTGGACAGGAGTGCATAATTTTTCTACTCACTGGAAATCTCTACGAGATGGGATATAAGTGGTAAAGTGTTTTACGGCCCGTAGACCCAATAGTAGAGACATATCCTGATGATCTTCTTAGCCAAAATGCCTGATTTAGTCCTATACCTACACACTCTTCGTAGAATACATTGTTACCCTATATGTATCTGGCTTAATGTCCAAAATTACAATCAAAATACAAGAAAACAAACTTATGAATCCAAAAACAGAAAATAAACTTATAACTATACTAGTACATCAAAAACCTTTGGTTGCCTCCCAAGTTGTGGAAAAATTATTGTCACAGCACGACTTGGAAAAATTGGTTACTCAGACTTGACCAATTTCTCAGACTTCACTCTTCAAATCATCTAGATGCTTCATGGACTGACAGATATTGAAGGTGACTTCTTCGTTATTTAATCTAAACATAAGTTGACCGGCTTCTTATCTACGCGTGCTCGCCCAATGGCTAGTAACGGTCTTCCCAAGATGATTGGGACGTCGAAGTCAACTTGGCAATCTATGACCACAAAGTCTGCAGGGAATATGAATTTCTCAACCTTTACCAACACACCGTACAGTATACCTACAGGCTTCTTCACCGTGCGATCAACTATCAACAACCTCACACATGTTACAGGGGCTTCTAAACCAAGCTTCTTGTAGACCGCAAAGGGCATCAGATTAATGCTGACACCTAGATCACATAGTTTCCTTGTGAACTCCACACATGCAATGGTGCAGAGCATTGTGAAAGCACCTGGATCTTCTCACTTCTAAACCAAGGACCTTGTGGCAATAAAACTGCAATGATGAAGCTCTTAGGAGAGCTTCTGACTCACAGTGTGGCACAGAGTTAATGGGAAAATGGTTGCATCTAGGGTTCCCTTATTGAACCCTACCTCATTGCCTCATTCGGTGCTAAGTCATCCCACAAAGTTCTTTTGGATATAAACTTAGTCAAATAGTGACACATAAAATCATAAGTAGTAATCTCAAGAGTAGCTCGAAACTTCAACAACCATCAAGTGAGAATTGTCCTTTCATCTTAGGGAACACCATAAACAACATTTAGGTAGTTATTAAAATGCTTATAAGTTTGAAAAAACATAACTTAAATCTTTCTTTTATGCCCTATTTAACATCATATACCATGTAAGATTGACAACACAAAATATTTCCTTACATAAATGACAATATGTATAATGGGTTTCACAACAGGTTTACCTCAAACGCATCTCAACCATCAAATATTGATGATATCACAGGGTGCATCTTGATAAAACACACAAGATAGACCCAAATTTCACTTAAATCTAATCCATGATGACAAAGAAATCACTTCTAAAGTTTTGGATAATTAACAACAATATATAGTAGAAAAACCATGAAATTCACCTTAAAAGGCATGCCAAATGCAACTTTTTATTCTTCCACGACATTCCTCTAAAAAGATTACATAAGCTAGCCTTTTGGATCACTAAGATCAGCCTTCGGACAAAGAAAATATCGTAGATAAAAGTTTCTTATGTTTGTTTATGAAATTTGAAATTTCTAGCCCTTTATAGTCATTTATATCCTCATCATGATCGCATTGGTCATGATCACAACCCTCCACTCTGCTGGACCATCGGGATCGAATGGATCCTCTTACACTAGCTTGCCATCGCGTGCACTAGATTTTCAGCTAACGTCAAATCCTTGGTTTTGATGCTCTGGACTCATTCAGAGTCGAAAAAAAATCCATATATGGAATATGATAGGAAACAACATTTTAACTAAATGGTGTAATCAAATTCCCATCAAAGGTCGTTACAATCTAGTGTGGGTCCTACTTTCTAACTTTATTTTTACTCAATTTTCATCGAGGGCTCCAAAAGGCACCTGGAAGCCTTGAGAACTGAATGAAAGGTTATTCTAGACCAATTTTGCGTTCTAGAGCAAACCGTGTTATCAAAATTTCCATTCGAGCATGTTTACAAAGAATGTTGGCTAAAGTCAACTATTGGTCTATTCTAAAGGCTAAAGTACAAAAGTCGGTATAAACTAGCACCAAAAACCTCAATAATCTAAGCAAACGTGCTTCTAGCCTAATTTGGTCATCTTAGAGTTGATGGAACTTCATAATTCTATTTTGAGGTCATTTACTGAAACCTCTACTGCTAAACTTATTTTTCTATCTTAAATAGACTTATAATATAGAAAATTGCATATCTTTTAAATGAGACACTAGAAAACCAAATTATCAGTGCCGGTAAGTCATAAATGACTTGGGGTCGCTATAAATAAGCTCTAACCGATGCAACATATGTAGAAAAAACTAATTTGGAGGGTCACTTTGCATATATTGTATTATTTCTACCATTTAGAGAATTTCTATAATGGCCCAATGTCATTTGAGACCTATTGGCACTGGTAGGTCAGCTGCTTGGTTGTTCATTTGAGAGTTGTGTAGTTTTTTGTGTTTTGAAAGGCCTTATCCCTTAGAAAGTTATTTTTTGTCAAAAATGTGAGAAGACAAACTTAGAATGGAATTCTAATAGTTTCGTCAGCTTTGGAATTATCAAATTAGACTAGAAGCATTATAGTCTCAAGAACTTATGCCTTCGATGTGATCTTGAGTCGCATTTTGCATTTTAGCCTTCAAAATTAGCCAATGATTGACTTTGGTCAATATTCTTGAAAAATATGCTCGAATGAAAATTATGAAATCATAATTATCTTTGAAATATTGAGTTTGGTCTATAGTAATCCTTGCTTTGGTTCTGGAGGCTTTCAGAATCATTTCAAGCTTCTTTTTGTTGAATTTAGCTAAAAATTACCACGGGAGTGGGACGTGTATTCAGTTGTATCGACCTTGCATAAAAATTTTGACTACATCATTGAGTCTGCATCATACTTTGGTAGGGTAATATAGTTTGTTTGCTTCATAGGTCATGGATGAAGTTGGAGTATCCCATCAGAAATTTGTAAATTGAAAAACCTAGTTGTTGCAGCTAATATCTGGTTCTTGCCACCCAATCCTTTATGACCATAAGGTCCTTGCTTTGATCGCGGAGGTCAATCTTGATAGACCTTTGATAACACAAACGTCAGTCCACGATCTTGGAGGTGTATCCCAGTAAACCTTCATGACTGCTGAGACGTGTCAGCGATCAAAATAGTCTTGTTCCATGTACTCCTTGATTGCGGAGCATTTTTTACCGAGATTGCGCAGAACAAAAGTGGGGTCTATAACATTGGAATTTTCAGCAAACTCGACCATAAATATTTTTAAAGTTTAAAAATGATTTCTTGGGCATTTCTAAGCCAAATTGTGTGATTCTAGAGTCTACTTTTCATGGATTTTTAGAGAAACGTTGTGGTGGTGCTGAAATCAACCATAGGCACTTTGCTCAAGATAATATTTGAATTTTGTTGCTGGTTTGAATGTGTTTTGAGATAAAATTTTTTGCAATATAGAACTTTGATTTGAGGGGCATTTCAGGACCACATTGAGTGATCCTTAGGGCTTATATTTGACGAACTTTGCGAGGAACACGGTGGTGATCTCAAGAACCTAATCAAAAGTTCTATTTGAGGTAAAAATCCATCTCTAGCAGCTGCATTTTGAATTTCATAATGGAATTTGGTTGATTTTTGTGGGGAGAACCCATTTCCAATGATCTTTGGGTCTATTATGGATAGAATTCCACAAAAAATATCGTGGGTGGTTTGTTTCGACTTTTGGAACTCCACTTTTAATAATTTGGCACCTATAGTTATTGCCCCTTTCTTTCTTTTTGCCTAAATTTTGGAATTTGATTGTTGGATTATACTTAATATTGTTTGACTCTGATCATGGTTTTGAATTGTTAATTCAACTTGGGATGCTATTTTGGACCGATATTTGAGGTCAATTCTGGAATTCTAGATGTGGATCTTATTTTTCCCATTTTAAGCTCTAAAATTGGTCCGGCCTCTATTTTGGTTTTTTTTTATAGATTTAGTTTCTAAATGACCATAATAACATTATGTATCCATTTTCAGTAGCATGGCAGCAATTGGAGGCAGCTTGAAATGGAAAATCCCCGGATCACTGAGTTAGAGCATATGTGATAGGCTTATTAGTAGGCTACAATTTCTCATTTCTTTAGATTGAGCTGATTTGTGTAAAAAATCATGTTGAATTAGTTAGAATTTGCGTATGGTAGTAAACTTGCATGCCTTAGGTGTCAGAAATCATAAAGTAGGCTTTTATAGATATTTTCAAGTAGTCATGAGCTTGTGTACTATCTGGTTAGCTAACATTACTCTTAGTAGACCCATCTCCCTGTTGTCTGATATTTAAAGCATGTTGCAAGTGTTGGAATAATGGGGGGTTGAGTAAATTAATTTTACACCTTGAGATTAGAATCATGTTTTAGATCTTTTTTAGTTATTTTTGCGTAATTACTATGTCATGACCCAAGCCTAGGGCCTAGACGTGACAAGGCGAATAGAAATCCGAAGGGACCCCCAACAAGCCTCTTAGCATATCATTACACATCATCGGTCATGGAAGCAATTAAACAACATAATAAGAGTAGAAATAAAGGAAAAAGGCAAAAGGGATACTTTCATAATAGAAGCATCAAAACAAGAGAGTCAAGACTCAATAAATAACATGTCCAACAATATCTCTACTACATAGATAAGAGCAAAGGCCAAGAAAAGCAACCGGGATCACCCTCATAGTCAACAAATACATAAGAGAAAGATATACTTAGTACATAGCATGAGATCATAGATATTGTCCCCGGAGTGGAGGACTCACCAACTGGCTTGTGAGAATTCATATTAGCCACATGGAGGAAGATGCTCAATTGGGGTTCCGATTTATAAATGGTGACATCATATAGGCATAGAATATGCGTTAGTATATTTGAATGTACTGAGTCTGTAGGATGCAATGCAACAAGAGATAAGCAACATAATCGAAATGCATAAATATAGGCAATGAGTAGCATATGAAAGTATATCATGCATGGAAGATACTTAAAATAAATCATGCTTACATAAAACATTATACATGTGTAAGGAGAGACCACTATTATTAAATATCCAAGGCCTACCACTTCTTTGGGGAGGCGAACGATGTACAAACCCCTTAATGTATTTGATGAGATACAAACCATTCAACATGGTTGATGAAGTACAAACCCCTCAACATGGTTATTGAGATACAAACCCACCAACATGGTTGCACGGTCCTACCACCTCCCGAGTGAGGCGATCGAGGTATAAACCCCTCAACACGGTTGTATAGGCCTACCACCTCCCAAGAGAGGACATCAATGTACAAACCCCTCAACATGATTAACCGGGCCTACAACCTCCCGTGGAGGCTTGGTCGATCTCCAACACTAAGAGATAGTATCATATAAATACATTCCTTTAATCATCATATAGTCATTCAACTTATAATACATGCATTTGGCCTTCAATCCCTCAAATAATCATAACCGGACATTTTATCAAAACTTGGCGAGTGTATAGTGCTAGGGTAAAACCATGCATCAAGAGTGGAATCATGCTAGAAAATATGTGTAAAACCATCAATAGGTACTTGGTAACACCCTAAGAAATATACATCAAACCTGTTCATCAAATCTCACAATAGATCGTAGATTCATAGCTCAAAACATGCTAAAACAATCACAATTTCATGAAACCTTAGCATAGAGTGTTGAAATTCATAATAAGTAAGGCCTATGAGTAAATTAACTTTAAATTATGCAATTTAAGTAAAAAGGAAGCTTGGGTACCATGGGTGAAAGGATCCAATGGTTGAAACCCACATACCTTAGCTTTGGAGAATTTCTCGAAGAAGATTTGAAATGGAGACTTGAAGCTTGAATGAAAACCTTAAGATTTGGATTGAGTTTTGGGACTTGAATTTAGGGTGAAATATTTGCCTAAGTGTTTGAAAGAGTATTGGGGAATGTCTTGTATGATATTAAGGTGAAATATGGCTAAGATAGGTATTTTTACACATGGGAAGACTTAGGCCCAAGACCCAAAATCCTTGGACCGAGATAAAAATCACTGGGAACAAAATACACAGGTCGACGTATGGTCCGCAACGCGGAACTGTCGTGGCGGAAAACTTTGTACAGGTCCATGATGGCTGCGCTTCGCGGCACCGTCACAGATCGATTCTTGATATTGAAATTTTGGGAAAATGAAATTATGATTCGTTTTCTCTAAAATTGGGGTTAGATCCATTTCCCACTCAACTTGACCCCCTGATCAAGAATATAAAGTTGGATTATTGATATCACACACGGATTTTGAGATATATAGAAAATATGATTCTAAGCATTTTCGAGACACATTTTTGGGCACTTTTTGGGGTCGTTTCAATATCTCCCCCTTGTAAACATTTTTCCCCAAATGTCAAAGAAAGGTATACGAGAGACATAAACATGATAATTTCAGGCCACATAAGGATGCAACAATGCACTTAAACATCAAGTCAAAAATCTCAACAAAAGTGTAAAATCACCATGCTCTTGTCAATTTAAATATGAATGTATGCAGTGACATGAGGGTTGAACTTAAGACTTGAAATCACATAGGTGACTTAGATTAATACCTTAGGCTTGCGTGGAGTGGAAAAGGTAAGGATATTGCTTTAGCATGTTCGCTTCGGCCTTCTATGTAGCACTTTCGACTTGTTGATTCCTCCAAAGGACCTAATAGAAGCAACGGCCTTATTCCTTAGCCTATTTGCTTGCCTATCCAAGATTTCTACTAGAACCTCCTCATAAGTCAAGTTGGCTTCAACTACACACACAACATCCAATGGAACAATAGCATTCGGATCACCCACAACTTCCTCAACATAGACACATGAAACACTAGGTGAACCAAGTTCATTTCACTAGGCAACCCTAACTCATAAGACACCTTACCAATCCTCCTCATTACCCTATAAGGACCCACATATCTTGGGCTTAAGTTAACGTTCTTACCAAAAATAAACCACACCCTTCATGTGTGAAACCTTCAAATAGACCCAATCATCAACTTTAAATTCAAGCGCTCTCCTCCTTACATCGGCATAGGATTTTTGATGACTTTGGGTTGTTTTTCAACCTTTGTCTAGTCATCCTTACCTTCTCAAGAGACTCGATAACCAGATCTGGACCCATCAAAGACACATCTCCTATCTCAAACCACCCAACCGGTGATCTACCATTGAGAGCCTCAAAAGGAGTCATACCAACACTAGAATGATAGCTATTGTTATATGCAAACTCAATCAATGGAAGATGATCATCCCAACTACCCTTAAGCTCCAATACACAACCCTAAGCTTATCCTCAAGTGTTTGGATAGTTATTTCGGCTTGGCCATCCGTTTGAGGGTGGAAGGTCGTACTAAGCTGAACTTTTGTACCAAGACCCCTTTGAAAGGACCTCCAAAAGTGTGAAGTAAATTGAGACCCACGATCCAATATGATGGACAAAGGAACCCCGTGCAACCTCACCAAGTCATGAATGTAAAACCTAGCATAATCTTTGTCCCCAAATATGGTCTTAACCACTAGAAAGTGAGTTGATTTAGTCATTCTATCAAGCACAACCCAAATGGAATCAAAACCCTTTATAGTCTTGGGCAGGCCAACTACAAAGTCCATATTAATCTACTCCCACTTCCAAGGAGGAATCTCTATGTCTTGTACTAGGCCACCCGGCCTTTGACGCTCGACTTAGACTTGTTCTCAATTATGACAACTGGATACAAATTTGGCAATGTCCTTCTTCATAACTCCCCACCAATACACCTCTCTCAAATCTCTATACATCTTAGTAGAATTGGGGTTAATAGAATAAGAAGAACCACGATCCTCACCAAGAATCTTTTCCCTCAAGCCATCAACATAAGGCACACACAACCTACCTTGGTATCTAAAGGTACCATCTCACCCTTGGGAGAAAACCTCCACCTTACCATCTTTTACCAATGCCTTCAGTTCTAAAAAAGCGGGGTCAAGACCTTGCTTAGCTTTCACCTCTTCAACCAATGAAAATTTAAAACTATCAACAACAACACCACCATTATCCACCTCTTCCAACCTAACTCCCAATCTAGCCAACCGATGGACCTCCTTAGCCACCCCCCAAGTCACCATCATCAACATGTGCCAGGCTACCCATGGACACCCTAGTCAAAGCATTGGCCACCAAATTAGCCTTACCGAGATAATAATGTATACTCATATCATAGTCCTTAAGAAGTTTTAACCAACTTCTTTGTCTCAAGTTGAGATCTTTTTGAGTGATACATATTGGAGACTCTTATAGTTGGTGAGAACATCAACATGCACCCTATACAAGTAGTGACACCAAATTTTCAAAGCAATGATCACGACGGTTGATTGAGGATTAGGGGTAGGATAATTCCTCTCATGCATTTTGAGATGTCTAGAAGGATAGGCTATCACCTTATCATTTTGCATTAGAACACAACCCAAACCAACTCTAGAAGCATCACAATACACAACAAACCCCTCTAGCCCTTTCGATAGTGACAATATAGGGGCGAACACAAGCTTATCTTTCAATGTTTGGAGACTCTTTCCACACTCATCGAACCACACATATTAGGCTTTCTTTTGAGTCAACTTGGTCATAGGAGAAGCAATAGAAGAGAACCCATTCACAAACTTCCGATAATAACAAGCTAAGCCCAATAAGCTCCTAATGTCTGATGGGGTCAATAGTCTAAGCCAATGTCTAATCACATTTGTCTTATTAGGATCCACCTTAATACCATCCCCCGGCGTCACATGACCTAGGAAGGCAACCAAAATACACACTTCTCATACTTCGCATACAACTTCTGCTCCTTCAATATTTGTAGCACTACCCTCAAATGACTCTTATGCTCCTCTTTACAATGACAATAGATCAAAATATCATCAATGAAGACCACAACAACTAAATCAAGGTAGGGTTTAAAGACCCTATCCATAAGATACATGAAGATGGTCAGTGCATTGGTTGGTTAACTCAAAAGACATCACAACAAACTCATAATATTCATACCTTGTCCAAAAGGCCATCTTGGGAATATCACACTCCTTCACCTTCACTTAATGATACTTGGACCAAACATCAATCTTAGAGAAGTGACTAATCCCTTGCAATTGGTTAAACAAATCACTAATCCTTGGAAGAAGATACTTATTCTTTATGGTGACCCTATTGAGTTTCCTGTAGTCAACACACATTCTAAGGGACCCATCCTTATTTTTTACAAATAGCACCAGTGCACCCCAAGGTATTTGGTTAGGCCTAATAAAACCCTTCTCCCACAAATACCTCAAGTTCTCTTTCAACTCTGTCGGTGCATGGGTTGAGTACCGAGAAGGAGGTCTATACTATAATCAATTTCCCTTTTGGGAGGAACACAGGGAAGTTCATATGGAAAGACATTAAGGAACTCATTTACAACCGGAACCGACTCTATAGAAGCGACTTTGGACTCCACATCCCTTACCCTCACAAGATGATAGAGACACCCCTTAGAGATCAACATATAGGGCTTTAATTCAAGTGATGAACCTACCCTTGACCACCACATCATGACTCTTCCACTTAAGAATAGGCTCATTTGGGAATTAGAATTGACCCTACGAGTTCTACAATCAATAGAGGCTAGTATGCATATAACCAATTCATCCTAAGAATGACATCAAAATCAACCATATCCAACTCAACAAGATCACAAGGCAATAGTTTATGCAAGATATAAATAGGACAATTTCTATAAACCTTTCTAGCAACAATAGATGCACAAATAGGAGTGGACACCTCATAAGACTCAGACAAGAATTCGGGCTCAAAATGGAACTTTTTGGCAACAAACGGGGCAACAAAAGAAAGAGTGGCGGCCAGATCAATCAATGCATAAACATCAAAATCAAAGACCTTAGTATACCGGCGATGACATTGGGAACTTCCTCAACCCCTTGCCTCCCTTGGAGTGCATAGAATCGATTATGCCTTGGGCCACCAATTTGGTCGGCCACCTCTCCCCAAATAAACCACATTAGCACCTTGTGGATGAACCTCTTTACCCTTGTTGCGATTCGAGGGAAATCTATCACCTTATGCTCAACTTTCCCACAACCATAACAAACATTAGTATACCTCAAGCACAGGCCGCTATGACCCTTACCACATTTTGGACACCTTCCATTAGGAACCACACCCCCAGCATCTTGAGTCCTTGGAAAGTCATTGGAAACCCTCTTATTAAATGCATGAGAAGACCCTTGGCCTTGACGGAACCTTCCACCCTTTTGACTTTGGAATTTTCCCTCAAATTAGGCCCTATTGGCCTCATTATACCTCCTCTTCCTCAATTTTTCCTCCTCCGATTGTTTAGCATAGGTCATCAAAGGAGAAAAATCCATGTCACTAATCAACATAGCGGACTGACATTCCTCACTCACCAAATCGGATACACCCATCACAAACTTGTTCATTCTAGACCTTGGGTCAGCAACCAAGTTAGGAGAATAGTCAGAGAGTTGATTGAACTTGAGGGAATAGTCCCTCACACTCATAGACCCTTGTCTCAAACTCATGAAATCCACTAATTTGGCTTCCCTAAGCTCAAGAAGGAAGAACAAATTAAGAAAAGCCACCTTGAACTCCTCCCAAAGCACTACATTATTGATTCCATTCTCCTCAAACTATATTTGTGCTACCCCTTTGAGTTGGTAGGCCGTCAACTCCACTTTCTCCTCCGATCTAACACCCATGATAGCCAATACCTTGTAGACCTTATCAATGAACTCTTAAGGGTCCTCATCTACCTTAGATCCATAGAATCCCGATGCATTCATCCTTATGATATCTCTCACCCTATATCCAACGGTAGCAACATGAGGGGCTTTGGACCCTTGGTTGGCTTGGTTAGCCACAACTTGTGCTTGCAAAGTGAGAGTATACTGTAACTCACCATGAATCGGTTGTTCCTCCGTAGTGTCAGCTCTCCTTCCTCTTGTGTTAGGCATGATCTAGCATAGCAAAGAACAATTGTTAGGGGAGAAAACATACTTTAAAATCTATAGTACAACTCAGAATATAAAGAAGGCAAACATTTCCTAAAACGTCTCATAACCTGCTTTTCATAATTGTGGTGCACAACTTGACCATGAATAGGAGTCTAATCAACGCAATTTTTGTATGTTGAAGACCATTAATAAGCTAGTACTCTGAAACCAAGTTTGTCACAACCCAAGCCTAGGTCCTAGACATGGCATGGTGAATGGGGAACCCGAAGGGACCTCAAACAAGCCTCTTAACTTATCATTACACATCATTGTTCGCAGAAGCAATTAAACAACATAATGAAGTAGAAATAAGGGAAAAAAGACAAATGGGATAATTCAACATAAGCATCAAAACAAGAAAGTCAAGTCTCAATATATAACATGTCCAACAACACTTCTACTACATAGATAAGAGCAGGGTCTAAGACAAGCAACTGGGTTCACCTTCATAGTCAATACATAGATAAAAGAAAGATAGTCTTAGTACGTGATATGAGATCATAGATATTGTCCCCGAAATGGAGGACTCACCAACTGACTTGAGAGAATTCGTACTAACCATATAGAGGAAGATGCTCAAGCGGGGCTCTGGTTCCTATATACTAACATCATGCAGGCATAGAGTGTGCGCTAGTACATTTGAATGTATTAAGTATGTAGGATACAATGCAACAAGAGATAAACAACATAATCAAAATGCATAAACATAGGCAATGAGTAAAATATAATAATATGGCATACATGAAAAATGCTTGAAGTAAATCATGCTTACATAGAACATTATACATGTGTAAGGAGAGTCCATCATTAGTAAATATCCAAGTCCTACCACCTCTTTAGAGAGGCAAATGAGGTACAAACCCCTCAATATGGTTCATAAGGTACAAAACAATATGGTTGATGAAGTACAAACCTCTTAACATGGTTGTCGAGGTAGAAAACACCCAACATAATTGCACGGGCCTACCATATCCTGAGCGATATGATCATGGTACAAACCCCTCAACATGGTTGAATGAGGCTACCACCTTCTGTGCAAGGCGATCGAGGTACAAACCCCTCAACATAGTTGCCGGGCCTACAACCTCTAGAGTGAGGCTTGATCAATCCCCAACACTATAGAGATGATATCATATACATATATTCCTTTTATTATCATATAAATATTTAACTCATAAGACATGCGTTGGTCCTTCAATCCATTAAGAAATCACAACCGGACATTTTATCAAACACTTAGTGGATGTGTAGTGCTAGGGTAAAACCATACAATTCAAGAGTGGAATTATGCTAGAAAATTCAGTGTAAAATCATCTATAGGTACTTGGTAAAATCCTCATGCAATATACTTCAAAACTCTTCATCAAATCTCACAATAGATCTTAGATTCATAGCTGAAAACATGCTAAAAACAATCACAATTTCATGAAACCCCAACATAGTGTGTAGTGAAATACATAATAAGTAAGACCCATGAGTAAATCAACTTTAAATCATGTAATTTAGGTAAAAAGAAAGCTAAGGCACCATGCTAAAAGGACCCAATGGTTGAAACCCACATACCTTAGCTTTGGAGAATTTATTGAAGAAGATTTAAAATGGAGACTTGAAGCTTGAATGAAAACTTTAAGATACGGACTGGGTTTTGGGACTTGAATTTAGGGTGAAATATTTATCTAAGTGTTTTAGAGAGTATTGGGGAGTGCCATGTATGATATGAAGGTAACATATAGCGAAGTATAGGTATTTTTATGCATTGAAAAACTTAGTCTCAAGACCCAAAAGCTTTTGACAGAGATAAAATTCACTGGCAATAAAATTCATAAGTCTGTGTTTAGTCTACGACGCGGACATGTCGTGGATACAAACTTTACACAGGTTCATGACGGTTGCACGTTGTGGCACTATCATGGATCGATTCTGTAAATCAAAATTTTGGGAAAATGAAATTGCATTTTGTTTGCTCCAAAGTCAGGTTTAGATATATTTCCCACTCAATTTGACCCCCTGATCAAGAATAAAAGTTGAATTTTCGATATCACACATGGATTTTGAGATATATAAAAATTATGATTCTGTACACTTTCGAGGCACCTTATTAGGAACTTTTTAGGGTCGTTTCATGCTAGTATGTGGCCTCTGTTGTGACTTGGTAATCCTATTATCATTGCTAGTTTCTTTAGATTGTTACTATGAATCATATTGGGCTTAGTATAGGTGATGGAAACTTGCTTTAGATGCCCTAACATTGCTCCGACGAGCTTAGATCCTTGTAAAATGGTGTAGCAAATTAGAGTCTATACTTGGACCTTAGCTCGGTAGTAACAGTGCTCTTCTGAAGACCACAGTATATAATTTCCTACATTGTCATGACTATTAAGGTACATTGTGATGCTAGACCTTATGATCGACTTGCTTTATTTTGGTTGACGCTCGAGTAGAAATTAATAATTGTTTGTGCGTGGTGGATTGACCCCATATTTTACGTACATATGCGTTGACTTGATTTTATTATGGAAGGAGAGTCTTGATGATTATTAGACCTCTATGGAGGAGGAAATTGATCCAGCACGTCATTTGGCTATTCATGGAGAGTATCGGGGTTTGAGGCCTTCCCTCTGCAAAATTAGGATTACGTAGAGCATCGAGGTTTAAGGACTTGCCTCTACAGGCTTATGATTACTTGAACATCGGGGTTTAAGGACTTACCTCTACGAATTTATGAATACCTAGAGTATCGGATTATGAGGCCTTGCCTCTAAGGACTTATAATTACTTACAACATCAGGGTTTAAGGCCCTGCCTCTGTTTATTTGGCCATTGTGGGGAGTATTGGGGTTCGAGGCCCTTCCTTTACCTCATTGAGGAATCAAATGAGTATCTAGTGTTCCAGGCTTGACCTCAGGCCCTAAAACATTTACTCCTAGATAACTCTAGCTCCTGATCTCTTTAGTGTAGTTATTATGTGTACTCGGCGTGCTTATGAGTTTCGCTCGACTTTTACTTTAAATTGTGCACATGTATTCCTGCCAGATGTAGTTAGTGTAGATCTTTTAGCTAGTTTAGCCTATTCTTATCATTGTTCTTATGTTGTTCTAAGTATTTATTGGTTGTCTGCTTAGGTTTATTCCACTTTTTCATATTGCTTTCACCTACCTTGTCCAGTCGATCTATGATGCCAATTGGGTACTTTTATCTTGTACTCATACTACACTTTGTATTTGCCTTCATCATGCAAGTCTGAGCACCAGTCCCTAGCGTTGATAGATCAAGCTTGTAGCAGCCCACATTCGAGACCAAGTGAGCATTTGGAGTTTTTGGATTATTTTTCTCCTTCATCTTGATGGCCCATCTTTTATGTATATTTTGAGACTGGCCAGTGTTATGTATTAAATTTTTGTCCACTTTTAGGACTTGTACTCTTTCTTTTGTTTGTACTAGTGAATCCACGTCCTAGGAGGGATTCAGTATTTTGTATGCATATATATTTAGCCTGTTGCTCTTTGTTTCTATATTTACTTTTGTTCCTTAGTTTCTTTGTGGTTTTCCCCCCTTATACCTATTACTTACTATTTTGGGTTACAGATTTGGCTTACCTATCGATGGTTTATGGTAGGTGCCATCAAGATGTGATAAATTGGGTCTTGACACCATCACACCTACCGACGCCTAAAGAATAAAATATCGCTTTATCTAAGAAAAATTAAAAATTTTAAATTTTTTAAAAATAAAATTTAAAATAGTTTTCTTACTCCACTTGTCACGACTTGGTCCTGGTCATGATAGCGCCTGCTAGCTCTCACCTATAGGCAAGCCAATTACTGCACTCCCAGGGTACTTGTCTTAATTCTCTAGTCACGATCATAACCAAAATGACAATATAAATAACTACGACCTAACCAGAACCTGAAAGTCAACTGTATAGAGATACAATAGACACAAGACAATCACTATATACATATACCAATAACTATAATAATAATAATAATAATAATAATAATAATAATAATAATAATAATAATAATAATAATAATAATAATAATA